>JARFOD010004301.1:0-11695 GCA_031763545.1 Mopalia muscosa | reverse complement strand
TGATCTACGTCAGAGTTAAAGCTCGGACCCGTAATAGTAAACTGTGTTAGTTTGATATCTTCAACTTTCCTTCTTTACTTCTGATGTATCCGTTATAGGTAGTATATGGCCTTGGTGGTAGTACAGACCCGTAATAATAAAACACTGTCTAGGTATACCGACTGTATAACACTGCTTCCTACAGTCACCCGTTAAGTTTCTGTACGGGGTGGTTTGTACCCGTTGATTTCTTGGTCGGGGTGAATACCCTGTGGGTTAATTTTAAGAGTGGCAGTATCAATGTACAAGATATAGCACGAACCCTTAATAATAAGACACAGTTAATTTATACCGATTGTACTAGGCTGATTTTCGATTATCCGTGAAGTTTCTGCTCGGGGTAGTTAACCCGTGGATTTCTAGCTCGGGGTGCGAATGTATGCCCGTAGATTTATAGCTCGGGGTGAATAACCTGTGGGTTAAGTTTAAGGGTGGCAGTATCAATGTACGTTAACTGTCAAAGATATAGCACGAACCCTTAATAATAAGACACAGTTAATTTATACCGATTATACTACTACGATGATTTCGGATCACCAGTGAGGCTTCTGCTCGGGGTAGTTAACCCGTGGATTTCTAGGTCGGAGTGAATACCGGTGAATTATTGATAAAGGTAGGCAGTACCAATGGCTGATGTCAACAGTATAGCACGGACCCGTAACAATATTGCAAGGTGGGGTTTCTTTATTATCATGGCCTTAATACCTCTGAAGCTGTTTCCTCCGGTTGTGTCTTCTTGACTTGGCAAGAGCACAAGTGTCGTTTCCCCTCTCTACAGCAACTTTTATACTGTGCATCACGCGCACGATCGAAGCCTTCATGACGTCACAGCATTGAGTGCTCAGCTGTTATAATCTTGAGGCTTCCCCCTCGGATATGAATCGTTGGACACTTGCAGTGACTGTTTTCTCCGCTGAACAACATCTATAGAATTTAATCCACGAATGTCCCCAGTTATACTGTAGTCTGGATGCTTTCCAATAATGATCCTTCATTGCAATCAACTGGATAAATTTCTGAGAGTTGAAGTGACGATTGGTAGTATTCAGGTCAACGCGCATTTCAAAACATGGCTGCCGATGTCAAAGTTTTGATGTTACGAGATAGAAAATATGCAGTTTACCGCTGAATGGAAACGTTTTGTGTGAGTACATGAATATTGATGTCAATTTATGTTTTAGGTAACATGTATACAGATTGTTCACCGGACTGCGACAATCGGAAATACTTGTATACGTTCAAATTCCCGAGTTACGGTGATAACATTACAGACATAAAATGAACTGTCAAAAGTTTCAGAAAACAGTATTTATGAATGAAAATAAACCAGAAGCTGGAGTATTATTATTTAAAACCTTATAAAATAAACCAGAGCACTTATTAATTAACTACAAGAAGAACAGACAAATTTATGTACAATAATTGTTGAAAAATATATAGAGGGTTGGTGGTACCAATATGTCACACTATGATTGTCTGGCCTTAATTCAGGCCTAGGGTAAGTTCATGGCGTTAAGTAGGCGAGGTCTAGAAAGGGGAACGGACCTGTGATGGGAACATCGAGTACCAGTAACCACCAACCCACGATATAAGTCTGATGATCAGACTGAAACCTTTCCGGTTGTCCTTTACATCACAATGCCTTGACTGTGCAGCCGAAACATTGTCATATATTGACGAAGATTTATTTATATTTCTTGAAATTATGACATAAATAGTTTTACCTAACGTAATAAGCTATTGGCCTGGTGATATTTATCTTACATGTGTGCCTACTTCAAGTCTTGCTGTAATAACGATTTTGCAGTCGTTAATAATTGTCCCACAACAATAGAAGGCGCTCTGAAGATGAATATGTCTGGCGGGGAATCAATAAGAACTGTAAGAGTCATGTCATTATACAGATTTTATATGCAGCGATTCTACCTGTGTCGGCTGTGGTGATATAGATTGTCATTAGTTGCCCAGGTAATAGTGAGATATGAGGTCTGTCAAGTGGTGGGAGATTAGCCCAGTCTGCAACGTTTCAGGTATGTACGTTAAGCCCTTTTCCCACGCACGAGTTTTACATGGCGGAGCAAGATTTTTCAAATGTTACACCGTAGTGAAATCTTGCGACAAAAGTCTTGGTCGAGTGTAGCAGAATCGCAGAGGAATCGTAATGTTGTATTTACGTTGTCGTGTCGTGCCGTAACTTCTCTAGCTCATTGGTACTCATTCGGGTCGTCACGCTACGTACTGCAAGCCGTGACATACGTACGGTACCAATACGATACCACTACGACAGCCACCCATCACGACTTAATCAAGGTCACCAAGAACTAGTGTTTGTGTCGAGTAACTCCTGTTGGTTATAGGGACCCCAATGAATTTTAAAACACACAAGCGGCTTTGCCGAAAGGGAGAAAGTGAGTGAATACACAAAATGCGTGTTCTACAACTATGTGTGACCTGTACAACCTATAATTAAATAGTCTTTGTGCTTTGGTCATGTCTCGGGTGTGGTAAGGTTTCATGAGCCACGTTTAAGCCACGTTCGAAGTCTCTAAATATAGCAGTATTTGAACAGGTCCATTTGTCCTAACGTTATTATTAGTCCTAAGAGGAAGTTGTACTCTGCATCAACAACAGCAAATAATACAATGGAATGGAAATCCTTGTAGTTGTAATACAATGATCCTGCCAAAGGTGGACAGCGGATTTCCAATCTATTGTCCCGACGGTGTTCTGGAAGTTGAATCTTTTTGACAATTTATCAGAAATCCCCAGAGTAACGGCATCACATGATAAGGATTTTACTTATCGTGTTGTGTGCTGATCCCTAGCACATGCTAACAGCCAACATATTTTCTTCTTCCCCCATACCAGCGGCTTATATGTGTTCCGGGTTATTGAACATTGAGCATATTGAGAAATATGGACTATAAAAAATACACAACATTCATACATATGTATATCTTTTATTTCATCCGTTGGACTGGTTTGTCATGTGGTTAATAAAATTGTACAGGCGTCTTACTAATTCTTACTATCGTCTTGTAGGTCGTACTGATGTCGTGGTGTCCTAGGGCAATATGAGCATATTGTAGTACGTCGTGATAAATCTTGATGATTTTGTAACACGACCTAAATAATTCGCAAAACTATCGTAGCAATATGGTAATACTTTCGCACAACATCGTCACGGCGTCTTAACAAGACGTTACATTCGATTGACCGTGAAGCTCTAAATGCGTGTTTTATGGTACATCAAGACTTTACTATTTTCAAAAAATCTTGTTCTACCCTTGCAAAACTGTTTATTTGGGAAAGGTTCGAAACGGTTGGTCAAAGTACACACAGTTGTTATGTGCATTGTAACATGTAAAGTTTGTTTCTTGAAATGCCGGCATCGCTGATACAATATGTCACCGGCTCCAAATGCGAATGTGATTTTCAGACGGTATTTCAAGAAGGTGTCTCCTCGTCCACACTTGATAAATTCATTGGTTTATAGTTTATCGTCTTTGTGGTATAATAAATCGTACTGGGTGAACCGATTAGGCCAGCTTGACGTGGTAATACGTTCTAACCATCATCATTGATTGGAGTTTCGTTGATTTATTGCCTATTACAAGAGATAGATAGCGTACCCTGGTAACGTGCTACTGTACTGGCTAATTAACTATGTCACTTACTGATTTTTCTTATATATTTCGATGGTGTTCTCCAACAGTCAACGGCCACAAAACCAAAACCATAATATAAAACTGTTAGAAAATAATGTTCGTAAAGCGTAGCTGTTCTTTTCTGGAGTTGGTCGTGGGCGTTAGACAGACAGATATAGCACTTGATCAGATTGTGTCGAGGATGCCTTATACAGTATCTTATATAGCATACTGCTCCGTCAAGATAATACTGTGATGAAACCAGGCTGAAAGCCAAATGCTACACCAGCTACAACAGACCTCATGTGTATGAGGAGGAGGTTTTAATAGGTTTCCAGCCGTTTTTCCAGCCATATATGTGAAATACGAAATGTTACCTCCTAAACGAATAATCTATTTATTTATTCTATTATTATGAACTTAGCGCTCCGTAATAAATTCCCCAACTCGTGTACTTATCTGTACATTTTTAATGTTATTTGCTAATTTCATAGATTGGTATCGATCGCCCCCTAGGGATACACAAACCACCAAGGTCACATACTTCACACGAATACAAATGTACCCCCATGCCACTTTGTTACGAAATGGCATAACGATCAAAAAGAGGTGTCATCATGGAAAACCATTGGCCCCACATAAGTAACTGTGAAGTAAATAAATAACAAATAGTTCATATACAACGTTCATTTGGACACAAGTTGAATATATTAAAGTCCAGTAAGCTTTCATCCAGTATGCTCTCTGGACTTTTCCAAACTAACAATACATGGCGTCAAACTGTCTTTATATACATTCTAAAAATTAAGAACACATGATGTAAAACCGTCTATATGTAGTTTTGTAAATTAATTTGAAGAATGTACATAAAGATGGTTTTACATCATGTATTGTTAGTTTGAAACAATCAAGCTACCATACTGCATTAAAAATACCATAAAGAATTTATATACTGTCGGTTTTACATCATGCATTGTAGTTTGAAAACGTCCAGAGACTACACTGGACGAAAGCTTACTCAAGTGTAATATATTCAGCTTGTGTCCAAATGAACGTTGCATACTCTGTACCCACCAAGCGTATGAATCTCTTTAGATATAACAAAAAGCATTTAAGCGGAAATTTGAACACACAATTTCATTACTTATTTTATTGATGTGCTGTGCTTTATAAAACCGTCTCAGATACGACAATTTACATTTCCCTACCCGCAGGAAGGATAAAGCATATTAACGAATAGGCGTTCATTTTCTAACCTGGTCAGCACTGTGATTGCGTATGACGTGTTAATTTTATAGATATTCACTGCCGGATTTCAATATTGGGTTACCTTTGTGTATTATCTATGAACTTACTTTAATGAAATAAATGTACTTTAAAGTTACATGCCATAAGAGCATCAGTTCACTTTGGAAAAGAAAAAAGCATGTTCTACATTAATTTTATGTAGATTTTCCAAACTTTTCATTATCAATAATTTGGAAACTCGACGGCAGTGTGTACACTGAGTGAAGAGAGGTTGTTGTCAAAAAATCAATATGTATGCCTGACATAATTCCCAGCCAAATGAACTGAACTAAACGATACTGTTATTGCAAGTAGATACCTAACTAGTGTTAATTAATAATGTTAGCCTTGGATAAATGGACTACTGAAATTCTATGTAAAGACGAGAGTCTCTAGCAATAATTAGGGTAAGAATTCAATGATGATCTCGTAGCGGTATATCATTAGAATAACACATTTTAGAAGAAGAAAGCTTATTTGATACATTGTACTGTGTGATACAGGTGTAATATATGCATACGGCTTCAAATGTTCTGGCTATGGGGACAGAGAAAATGTGAACATTTCGGGGTGATTGTGTTGAAATGATTGGTAAATTCCTCGAAACTTCATTCTACGAATGTTACACATTACCACCACGTGTTGCTTTTTGGCCAAGCAAATAAGTTGCATTTGTATGCATTGGGTCAGTAACCTAGGTTTGTTTGGAAACACGGTACTTGATTTTGATGAAGATGATATGGGGCTGATTAACACGAAGTATCCCCGTGGTTTACATGTGGTTTCGAGCTGTTTAGACAAAGTTCTATAATGTTTTGACGATACTGAATCGCAGATTGACACCACTTGTCACCAGGGACTCATTGTTAGCACGAGTTATGCACACACAGTTTTCTAATGTTTTGATGAAGATCAGAATATACGAGGTGTTTAGAAGAAATTTTCTTATGCTTTGACTGATTGTCAATCGAAATATTGAGTTTATAAAAGATATTGGATTTTTGTGGGTTTTTTCAGCACATAGATATATTTAAAGCTTGCATACAATAAAAACAAAACCAAAGACAAACTCGTGAGAAAACATGTACAAGGATGGAAATGTTTAATTAAGTTATTAAAAGAAATGTATAGATAAATAAATATATATATAGTAAATATATTTTTAAGGCAATTATGAGGAAGAATATAGGTCGCAAATTTGCTGTGGATGCAATAATATCTTTGAAACTAACTGCAAACTTAATAAAATGCAGTTTAATTTAATGGTGTATATCTTTAACATTATTACTACAATACCAAATAAATTATCTGATCCAGTTGAAAAAATAAAAACGTGTGCATCATTTGTTATTTTAAATATTTGAATACAACAAATTCAGCCGATTTTGTCTACCTAACTTAGGATATGTCTTTCAGAAAACATTTTCATAAATCTATGCTTCAGTTAAAAACCGTTAGTCATACTGTTGATACCAAAATTGTTTTTTTAACCTGCGATAAATTTGAAGTCTCTACCACTAACCGTTTTCGGTACCTAACAATCTTTATATGCACAATTTCTCAAAATCTTAATAGTCTGAAATAGGTATTTTAACATTGGCTATTAATTCAGACTATATTTTATTATCAGTTGTGATTCAGCATATTACAATGCAACTATCAGATATGCCGATGTAATATACATAAACCTTTACTCATCAAGCCATTGTATCATTACCATATCATTAGACAAACATATGAGCATATGACGGGCAACCAGCAACAGTGGGAAGTCTATAGTCTGCTGTGGGCATCCATTGAGTCTTTATCTATTGTCACACTGGCGACCATCATGTTGCATGAAACGTTTCCAATAAACCAGATAGGTTGATTTATTTCCCACAGACGAATAACTTTTCTTTATGACGCAACGCTTTTCCTTGTTCGGTGTCAGCTTTAAAGTAAAGTGATGTCACAATAGATTACAAGTCATCACAAAATATAAAAAAAACGAGTTTCAAATCCAGAAAGTGGTTTTATTATAATAAATGAATTGTTTATAACCTAATTAGGTACCCGTCGCTATACTGTCTTGTTTACGCCTGAAATCGTAGACTATCATACCATTTCAAATGCTAAACGTTTTCTCTGCTATTGATGTTTTCTTGTTGATCATGTTACAGACCATGCCAAATTGCTAACTCAGGATGTGAACAGTGAGGCGGGAAGCACAGACGCCATTCTACTTGACCTTGGCTTATCAGGAACAACACTCGATACTTATTGTTGGCGTGATGATTACCGAATTGATGATGAGACTTCTACTCAGACCGATAGCTATTTCGATGGAGATTATTCAGCGTTTGCCGCGCCTGCTTTGGGAGCCTTGTATCGATACCATATATATTTTTCACACAGCCCAGTGGACCAGGAATGGGTCCAGAGTACAGCAGATAAGCTGCAATCATCGCCTCTTGAATATAAGTGCTGTTACAGCAATTGCGTGTCGAAATCTGGTCTGAACTTACTACAGAACTTACTCTATGCTGCAATGCTGAGTGAGATAGTGATTATTGTGTTGACACCGAGCTATGTGACTGGTACGTGGTATCATTTTCAGGAAACCATGGGTCACTTGACGAAATTAAGCCTACATAAACAACGAATGGTTATTGTCCTCTTGGAGGAATGTGATATACCAGAACCCTTGCAGCATTTGGGATTTTTTGACGCAAATGATCCAGACTTTTTAAAAAGCTTACTTCTAGGCCTACATAGTGGTAAGTGCACAGATTCCTTACAATTTCGATTTATCTGCTTTTGGTAGACACTCTATTTTTACTATAAAGATGCACAGAATCTGCTAGAAGTTTTGGTTATTGAAGCTGGTTTATGTCATTATTATGGTATTTATGCAGAGAAAGGGCATTTGCCTTAAAGGGATATGCTCCTGAAGCTAACACCGTATGTCAGTACAAAGAATAGCATATCAGTTTTCAGATTGATCTGGGTAAAAGAAATCTTTCAGGCTGATTAAGGAGCCCTTGAAAAAGCACATAAAGATATTTATTTGATGTCGCCATTTTCTACTTGCTAGTATGTTGGGACGAGTAGTGTGAGGTGAGTTGGGCTTGTAGTTCTTCTTTTCTAGGAGGTATATTTTATATCACATGGGAATTCCCGGGTGATAGAGATGGCTTCAGTGCTGTTGTTTTTTAAAAAATTAAATTTAAATACACTCTGACAAATATACCAATTTACAGTATTGTGTTTTTTTGAAGACAAATAATCAATATCACTGTAAATTGCAGATTTAAAAGTAGAAAGGAAAGTTGAATATCACTGAAAATGAACAATATTTTTTGTTTTAAATGTGGTGTACAAAAAAAAAAAATAATAATAAAAAATCGCTCAGGTGCAAAATATTTAACATCGACTTGAAATGGCATTTTGTCGGCTGTAAAGGAGCTTTACGTCAAATATATATTTTATATCAGATATTTAATATTCCTAAATTTCCTAATTTGGGGAAGACAAAATGAGTGTAAAACAAATCCTATCAATATCTTGGTTATATCTTTTCGATCAAACTAAGCCAACAGAAAATGTTGCTAATCTAGTGGCATAAGGTAAAATCGCATTGACTGAGATTCTAAGAACGACGTGGTATTTAGGCCATATGTCGCACCAAGTTTTCTTCAAGTTATTTGTTGTCAAAATATTATATATAATAACATACAGGACTCAGATATGGGGTATCCAGAAATATGAATCGATAAAGCGAATACAATATCTAGTATGTAAGCAATTTCTACACATGGGAAAAAGTACTCCCAACATAATGGCATTGGGAGACTGCGGTAGATTCCCTCTTGTGTGCTATACATCAGTCAAGTGCATAAAATATTAGTTGAAATTCCTTTCATATGATCAAAATAGATATCCAAATAAAACATATTGTATGTTAGTAAATCTGGACTCGGGATGTCAATCGAACTGGGTAAAGTGTATGGAAGAGTTCCTGTTCCGGGTTGTGTTTGGGTATGTTTGGATTAACCAGAGGGTTGGAAACAACAACATAAAAACTTTAAGAGCGACTCCAAGATATATGGAAACAAAATTGGACAGAAACTCTAACACAGGTAGTAGATGCAGCCTATACTGTCAGTATTAAATAAATTTTGACGCTGAGACATACATGTATATAGTAGATTCTTCCTTAACCATGTTCAAACGAGAGGATCAATTTAATGTTTTGTTGATATGCCCAAAATATGAATGTTTACGCCAAAAAATATTGCCAAGCCAGTTCTTGAAATTTAGAAATATGAGTAAATTTAATATTATCATGTCAACAAAAAGCGTTACGTATCTGAGAGCATTGTTAAAATGCATTCATCTTGCCTTAAATTTAAAAGAATCAATTGTGGTCTGAAAATATAGACCACTCATGTGAACAAGTGTAAACAATTGTGAGAAAACGTACTCAAACCTGTGGTCTTTTATGTAATAAACATTATTATTATTAAAATTCCTAAATGAACAAATCATTTAGAATCGAAGACTTCCTTAGAACTATTTATTAAGATATTTGACGTTTCGGACAAGATAAATCAATAAATGTTGCAGTATGAACTATTTACGACCTCACACGGATTGTTAAGAATCCTTTACGGCAGTATGACTCCTATATGATCACATACTGTAGAAGGCCTACATAGACAACAACATTTAAACAAATTCAACCAGCTGTCATTTTAATTTAATATATATTCATTTGTGATTTTCTGATGTAGGGTTAAAAAAATAAATTAGAAAACTGACTTTGTTCTTCTCTATCAGCTTTGGCTCGACAGTATCTTATAAAGGCCTACAGTACAGATCGACAGATGACCTATATTGTTGTGTTACGCCTTGCAACTATGCTAACATTTTCTATAGTTCTCAGTGGGACCTTTTCCGCAACTGAAGGGATTTACTATTCTCAAACATTCCGAAAGACAGTGATGGGAGTGAAACGTTTCCGTTTTACACTCTTGATTTTAAAACAGGCGGCTTACTGGAAATATTTGAATGTAAGTCCATGGTACTGCTTTTGATCAGGGTTATATATGAAATGGGTACTTCCAGATGCCGCACGATGAGGAATTTTGATCCGTATGGACGATTGTCTTATAAATATAATTGAAATTGGACAAAAACGCTTATTAACAGTCATGTGTAGGGACAGTGTAGCAGTCACGTCTGTATTAGTCTAAAGCGATGCAATTGTTAAATTACCGGTCCAACTCACCTCATCACGGAAACGTCCAAACCCATTCAGAGAAGTTTGGGCGGTTTCTTCAAAGGGAAAGCGCCAAGATGTATGTGCCCTGAGAAATATTGGGGCGAGGTAATAATCTTCTACTTTGATCAATTACGTAAAAATGAAAACAAAATCGTAGAAAATAGCTGTTTAGTGAGTTAGAAAGCAAATTTATTGCATTTTCTTATCCATATGTCGTTAGACTTTGGGAGCCTATCGCTTTGAGGCTGGATAATATTATACATTTATTTAATAACTAGTTATCGAAACGTCTGAACCATATCCGGCATGTAAAAAACTTAGGTGTTAAATCCAGCTTGCTATAAACGAGACTAAATATCCGCTGAAGAAGTGCACTAAAAATACATGTAGGCAACTTTAGTTTATTTACTGCAAACAATGACATGACCATTAACTATTTGTAAATAGCTCACGGTCTATGGTAATGTCTTTACAAAGCCCGTCCACATAGCGTTATAATATACCAATTCTTCTCGTTATCATCTATGGATGAAATACAAGTGCTTCCCAACTGAGGCTTCATAAAAATAGGATTGCCTCCATTACAGAAAGATTTGAAGTTGCTTTATCAATTGAAACAGTAAAGATATGAAAAACTTCTTCAACAAATATTAACTAGAGCGAAGAAATAACTAAGATGTAACACCCATATTTAAACATTTTGATATTTAATCATTTTCTGTTTTTTATGTTGTTGTTCTCTAATTTTCTTTGTGTTTTCTTATGTTGCTGCTGTTCTTCAGCTTTTATGGGTATTTTTTATGTTGCTGTTGTTTCAGAATTGTTTTGGTGTTTTTTACGATGCTGTTGTTTTCAGTATTACTGTGTGGGTTTAGCTGCGACCGATAAGCTCTATAACTCACTCGTTCTGACAGTCTGTCGGTCGGTTGTTCCAACTTTCCCTCATGATGACGTGAACAGGATAGACGCCAAACCGCTGAAGATAGACTCTTCAAATTTGGAATGCGGCTTAATAGGATGCCAAACTACACTCCAGTCGAAAATGGGATCATTTCAGTGTCAACAAATATGTCCTGATCTGCCCCTTTTTTTTTGACATGAGGACGTGAACAGGATAGAAGCCGAACCACTTACGATAGAGAGTTCATTTTTTGAATGCCGCTTAATACGATGCTAACCTACTTTCTTATTGAAAATTGGATCATTCCGAACAAATTTCAGGTTTCCATGGCAACAAATAATTCCTGATCTGTCCCTTTTTTCGGCATGATGACGTGGACAGGATAGAAGCCAAACCACTTAAGATAGATAGTTCAAATTTGGAATGCAGCTTAATATGATGCTAAACTAAACTCCTATTGAAAATTGGATAATTTCAGACAAATTTCAGGTTTCCATGGCAACAAATATGTCCTAATCTGTTACTTTATTTTACATGACCATGTGAACAGGATAG
>JARFOD010004290.1:0-11695 GCA_031763545.1 Mopalia muscosa | reverse complement strand
TGTCCCCTCTTAGACCCTTCTCTTCAAACTATCTTAACAGTGTGGGCGTCAAGATCCATTCATGGATCTCTTGTTTAATACAGGTTTTCTGTTGCTGTACGATGCAGCAACAGTATGACTGGATGGGAGAACTACATCTTTTATATCTTCCAGCCAAGCTGGGCCCGGGCTCAGTGGTAGCGAGTGCGCTTTACATACTCAACTGAACCTGCTACGATTTACCGTTCACAGGATCGAGTCCACCTGTCGACCATCAGGTATATGAGTGAGTCACATGTTGTGGCTCCGGCAATTGTGGGGGTGGTTTTTACATGGTTTCCTCACAGTTTTCCACTGAAATAAGGTACTCCAAAGTTTTGTGAGAAAACCTTACACTTGCATTTGCTGCTGCTTTGCTGATTTTTTAAACACATCAATGTGCATTTATGAAAAATAAATAAACAAATACTTGGAAATTGTGTCTGAGAGGCAGAAGATGATTTTTTTTTCTTCGTAAAATGCATCTGTTTTTGTCAGAAAATTTGTTCAATTACATGCTGTAATATTGTCACAACAAGCCAATAAGTTAGGATTTGTTACAAATGAAATCTGAGGTGATTTAGGGAATGTAAAATAATGTTGGTACATGTTTGACACTATTAAAGTCCCAATCAAACAAACAAATAATCCAAGATAATGTAACACAGCTTTGACTGCAACTATGATTCCTCCCTTTATTTTCTAGTTTGAAAAGAACAAAAATGTATTCATTGTAAAATTTTGGCAGAGAACTATGGTCAAACTAACAATGTTTGATGTTGACGAGTACATTTTTAAATGAAGCTTAAGACATGTGCTGAAAATTTCCACTCAACAGATGGAAAAAATCATCCCTACCGAGCTGATAATTTCAACTTTTTCATCAAATTTTTATAAGTTGGTTTAAGTCACACAAGTTTCTCACAATGTGTTACCACACTGGTTTTTTTCAAATTGACAGGGAAAATATAGGAAATTTGCATACAAATGAGTGAAGTCCCTTTGAGAAATAATGTTATCGGTTTACGACAAGGGAGTGCTAATCCACGATTTTTAATCTAGGGAATATTAATGAAATCATATGAATTTCCTTTCCCCATGTCTTAAAATATAATTCTTTGCAAAAGTTACAATTTTAAAGTTACAATTTCCTAAAAAAACAACAACAACAACCTGCAATGTCAAAGCATAGGCAGTCTGCCCTCCCATGCCATAAAGTGGCAACATCATTTTGTTGACGTTCGTCACTCTGTTTTCATAACGTCAGAACTCAAAGCCTCCTTATTGTTATTACATGATGTTCAGAGTACATGTATGCTGGTAGTAACTTTAAATCGACATAACCTTTGTGTTTTATCGTAACAGATGCAATGTTGTGGAGTGAATGGACCCAGTGATTATGAGATAAGCTTTTGGAAGAACAACACTGCTGTGAGTACACATGAACTTTGGTAGATTTTCCTTCTCTGGAGCATAATTGTGAGGATTTTACAAGTACATATTATACTCCAACCCAGAACCTTGAGGTTCATCTATCCATTTGCTTTTAATAGTGTAATGGAAGGGTACAACATTGGCCAAATTTGTATGTGTTTTCGTAAGTTTATGCGCACGGCCTGGAAGGAAACAAAAATTTCACTAGTAATCCCTTGCATAGGTATGTCAATTAGCGGTTAATACGATGTCACTTTATGTGTATCGTAAAATTCAATAACGGTGGGCCTTTCTTGGAGCTTAGCTTACCTGTACATGCCGCGGTTCAGTAGGTGTGGCTTTTGGATGAATTTGGAGAAAGCTAAGTTTTTCACATGTTTTTAGTTTTAATGCAAGAATGTTATTTAATGTGGTCATTGATCTTATGTAGATACCTCTGACAGTTACATGTACCTGCAGCTTGATCAATCACAACTATTGTCAGGTCAGCGGAACTGGGTACAATACGGACAATTTCAGTTGCATAAAAGTAGAAAATGTTAACCTCACTCAAAATGGATTTTATTTGAAGCTCAAGTCTGTACCAGATCAGATGTCTCGGCTGCTCTGCTCCAGTCATACTCCTCTCAATGATTCTCTCCGTCCGAAGTATACCAGTACCAAGCTTACATTAATGAGAGAATTGCATCTCAACCTGCAACATTTTCTGAGCAACAATACATGTATGTTCAAAGTCCTGTCGCCCTGTGAGGGAGCGGGTGGGCCATGACCCTGCAGAATACTCACTCGGCTTCCTCAGTCGATCGCAAGAGGCGAGAATAGAGGTTGCCCTGGTGTTCCCAGAGCTAAAGGGTAACGAGACGCAGATTTATTTGAGATGTTCTGTATTTGTGTCCGTCATCATATAAGTGAAATACCCTTGAGTATGACGTTAAACACCAATCAAACAAACAAACAACATAAATGATTTTTTTTATTTTATTTCAGTCTCACCCCCACCTCCATCAATCAAGACAAGGTCACAGAGTGCATCATGCATCACCCCTCCAGTATCAACAAACCCTTTCCACACTCCTCCTCCTTCAGGTAATACCAATATGTAGCTTGTTGTTCATGTGAGGTGAAATCTGGAATAGATACAAGACTTGGACGATAAACTATCAAAGCCTAATAACCAGACAGTCAAATTCTGTACATTGAAATGTATGAGATTTATGTTTCCATGAGGTCGTTACCCAATATTTTTCTGAATTTTACTGATCAGCCGATATATATATATATATATATAAACATATATACAAAAAGCGATGTTTGTGCAGAAGATGGCCAGAATCAGGTCACTGCGAAGGAAATGAATTTCAATGGTTCAAACTGCTGTTGTTTAGGTCGTGTCAGCCCACCTGCCTTTAAACTGACCATCTGAAAGATACAAAACATTATGGAGATCCATTTAAAGATTTAGCAAGACTGCTAAAAGAAACTGCTAAAAGAGGATTTTAATTGGATGTTTAAAAGTAAACCCTATCCTGGCAATCCCGGATAAACAGGCTCTCTTTTGTCGGAGGCTGTGGTTCAATGATTTGTATATAAACAGCCATAAACAGTACTGAGCACCTTACACAAGTAAATGTTATTATATGCACAGTAATTTTAAACAAAGCAAAAAAAGTCTAATGTGTGTTTTTTATTATTTATCAGCTGCAGGTGGTGCATTTGGAATGAGTTCTACAGTCACATATGATGATCCCTTTGGTATGGGAGCCTTTACTCCAACCAAAAATCCACAGGAGCTGGATATGGCTATACAAAATGTGGATAATGAGCTCATGGATTTACGGGTAATTAATCATTTATTTAAATAAAAAAAACACTCTTGTCATCAGTTAAAACACTTAACTATGTTGTGGGCAGTTCTTTTCCCCCTGATGCTGATCTGTTTTGTGTCTTTGTAAAATAATGAGTTATTGGCATCTCTTTTGTTTGTTGCCAGTTGTTTATTTGGTGGATTATTTCACATGAGTAGAAAGGCCTCCAGTGAAGCATAAAACTCAAAGCAAACAACTGAACGGCACCCTGTACATATAGTATTTTTCCTCTTTTAAGAATAAGCCCTCTGGCTAAGGGCAGTTTGTTTGAAGAGGGGTAATGCTAACTTCACTTAGCAGTTAGCACTGGAGGAAAATTAACTTTCCAACATAATTGAAATGCTCCACATCTTGGTTGTTCATTTTTGTTGGAATACACCGCCCTGATATGAGTGAAATACCCTTGAGCATGGCATTAACACCAATCAATCAAACAATCTAATTTGAAAAACAATATCTAACTCACAGTAGGATGTTCATTATTGAGAAATTGAGAATTATTATGGAGAAAAAAATTCTGGCTCAATTAAACTGATACATTAGTACAGTATTGACAGATAAACCTTATGGGCATGTAACAATGCATCTTTCCGTTGCTCAATTTTCAGAGTGGATTTAGCCGTGGGATTTCATTCGGAACTGACGATTTCAGCCTAGCGGATTTAGACCCCTTGAACCAGAAGTAAATATAATAGAAAGTGAAATGGAATATGGGTGAAGATGTTTAGTTTACGATGTTCAGTTATTTTACCATCTCTACTAACAAGCTTTTGGATAAGACAACACCAAACCACTTCAAGTAAAACTGGTAGTCCACCAAACTTCAAGCCATGTGAAAGCTTGGATTAGGAAATGAAGTGTCTTCAAACAGATTATATGGGTTATTCCCCTTCGCAGAGGAAGTTACCCTTCGAACACAGTTATAACACTGTGCTGAAAATGATATTACATAGTGTATTACCAGAGATACTGGTATAAGTTTAAATGTGTTGAACACATAGACTGTTTTTGGTCTAAAATACATATTATATACACTAACAGATATATCTTTATATATATATGCATGTTTTAAAATGCCATTTTGTTTTACTAAATTGATTAAGCTTGTCTGTGTATGTCTTCCAGCATTCCCTTAAAGTGTTGTGCACTATTGGTTTATCAATAGCTGAATAATATTCACTTGTATTTAAGTATACATCAATGATCATTTTAAAGTCGACTTCATTATGAGCTCAACATTTTCAGTCAACTGAATTTTCAAATTTGTAATATTATTTGTTAAAATTTAAAAAGAAAACCTGTTTCATGCTCATGGCTGTTGTATATTTGCTGTATTATTTGACTATCATAGCATATGAAGATCAAAATCCAGTTTTAAAAACATTGAAATGAATTATATGATTAGAAGCATTTTAACCGTATGTATAGAATATCAAAAATAGGATTGTTGATGAAATTTGTTTTTTTGAATGATTTTACCAATTGATAATTAGTTTCTTAACATGCAGGGTCAGAAAAGTCTAAAGAACTGACATATTATATAAGCTAATATCATGACATCGCATGATATATCAAGATGCTTTCGAATGGCTCTGTCTAAATATGTACATATTAAAGAAAAAGTTAGAAAAAATGTTAAATCCTTTTTCTACATTGGCTCAACATTTGCTATTTTTCTCTTGTTGCTGGTCAGTGGATTTAACTTGTTTTTATTTTATCAAGCTTTTTTCAGAAATTAACCAAATGTATGCAGTCATTTTTTAAACTATCAACCGTTTAAAGCTTGTTAAGCAATGGTTTAGTGTGTGTGACTTCATTTCACTATCATTAATGTTGTGACATCAGAGGACTGTGGAGTCAGTGCTTCAAGGATTAAATTACCTCCCTTGCAAACATTTCCAGACTCGCATTGTAAAACATTTGTAACATGCCCAGCTTCTGAACAGCAAGCATGATGATTTTATTTTCTCAATCTGTAAAGAAAATTTTGTTATATAACATTTTACACAGTGATTGTAAGTCCAGTGGCCCAGTGACTGTAAGCTTTTATAAAATCTTTGTTTATTGATCTAGTTTCAATAATATGGTTTCTCAGGCTTTCTCGCCATAATAGTTCATTCAAAATCTAGTCATGTTTGTTATATTATCTTTCTTCTCTTTTTATTGTACGTGCGGATAAGGCAGGTTTATTGTATTGCAACAACATGCTTAATTTAAAGCCGTATTTAAATGTCCAACTCAGAAAGTAGCAAGGCTGTAGTTTTAGATTCTGTAAATCTGATTTCTAATATAAAGGTGAACAGACAAATGGTTGGTAGGCAGCTTCCTGTTGCCCTGGTGCTCTTTAAGCTAAAGGGATACATGAAGTTGATATGTTTGTATTTTGCCCTATTTGTATCATCTATTTGTTGCAATCGATGTTGTGGGTCTCAGGGGGGTTTCTTTGACCCATTGGGCTTACATGCTATGATGTGAGTGAATTAACCTCAAGTATTGTGTGAAACTGCAATGAAACCCACAAATAAAGAAAAACCATCCCTGCTACCGCTGGGTTTGGGTGGAGGTTTCAGGACTAAAACAAAGGGTCATTACTGGATTAAACCAGATAGGCTTACTTTCTATCCTTTAAAATAACAGAACATACATTGTAGTATTTGACAGATGAATAAAAATTTGTTTTATAGTATGAGTCAAAGGAGGAAGTAGATTTCAACTCCTCTAAACGTCATAATACAAATTTTTAGTTTCATGCGACAAAAGACACTGCTGGTATGTTTTCCAGCATCCAGATTTTATTTCAATGGATTCCAAAAGTTTCTAACAGCCCTCGGATCCTTGTTTAGGTTAAATTTGCTTAGTGGAACAATTCAAAGCATTTCTGTTACAGAATGTAAGTAAGATATAGTTTAGAGAACTTCATTCGTCTACAATCCATACAAGGGACTTTTGATTTCCATTTTATATCTAATATAACTTCATGTACAGTGATGCTGTGTATATGTACAAGATACAAAATGGACCCACTCCAATATATTAGAAGATGTTTCTTATTGCCTATAAAATATAAACTATGTTTTTGTCCGAACTCGCAAATGTAAATGATATTTTGTGAGCATATTGTTTGTTTTGTGAATGTTTATGTGTGAATTTTGTTATGAATAAAGGATATGAAATTAAAACGAACCGAGATTTACAATCATATACATGTATGCAAAAGTATTTTTCATTATTGCATTATTAGAAAAAGCTATTATCGTATTGTATTTGTGTGATTATGTATCTGATATCAATGAATTGGAGAAATTTCATAAACAGATAATTTAAAACAGTAAAGTTTACAATTTATTTAGGAAAAGCCACACTGGTGCTATTTGTTGTCAATATCAGGGTGAGGACAGCAACGTCAAACAAAGCTACAACAATTGTATGGGATCCTAAATGTGACAAAGTAGAATAAGCGATTAAAACACACAAATTTCCATTTTACAATTTGTGTTTGTACAGTGTTTGTTATTTGAAGCCTGGCATAGTATTTACTGTAAGTTAATGTCATGAAACTTTCCTTTTAAGTAAAATCATTTAAAAGAACCACAGCATGTATTTCTGTTGATATGGGTTCATAATAGCAAACTGCCTTTTGAAAAACTACTTTGTAACTGATGCATTGTAAGCTTGTGATTTGCAATTTAAATAAAGCAGATTAATAAAAGTGAAGTCTTGATGTTATTTATTTCCTACAATTAACGCGATTGCCATAACTGACCTCAGGATCTGATAGGATCACCACGGTTACTCCACGATTAAGACGATGATTAACACAATTGCCATGACTGACCTCAAGATCTGATAGGATCACCACAGTTACTCCTCAATTAAAACAATGATTAACGCGATTGCCACAACTGACCTCAAGATCTGATAGGATCACCACAGTTACTCCACGATTAAAACAATGATTAACGCGATTGCCACAAATGACCTCAGGATCTGATAGGATCACCACAGTTACTCCACGATTAAAACAATGATTAACGCGATTGCCACAACTGACCTGAGGATCTGATAGGATCACCACAGTTACTCCTGGATTAAAACAATGATTAACGCGATTGCCACAACTGACCTCAGGATCTGATAGGATCACCATGGTTACTCCACAATTAACACGACGATTAACACATACACAATTGCCATATCTGACCTCAATATCTCATAGGATCGCCACGATACCTCCATGATTAAGACAATGATTTTAATCTTGCAGCCAATCGTGATAATGGGAACGGAGCATTAGGCTGTCAAACCAGACTGTTTTAGTTTCACATAACATCTCTAAGGAACTGAGCTGATCTTTGACACTCTGGAAATATTAAGTACCAAACACATATTGCATATATAGCCTAATATATGTTTTAACATGAACTGTGTTTTTTTTTGCTTGCACTGTGTTTTTTTTTTTGCTTGCAAAAGTTTAAAAGAAATCCACTATGGTAAGACAAAACTGAGACTGGAGCCACGCTTGATACACAACTTGAGCCAGTTCCTTTCCAACATTATGAAAAGGCTTCAAATCTTGGTTGTCCCAGTGTCAATTATTGTTTGAATATGTGTATCACCATCATATATGTTAAATACCATTAAAGGTATTCCCAAATGGTTTATACCTTAAAAAGATAAATACATAGTCCAATATTCACTGAACAATTTGCAACTTGTTTCATTGAAAAATTTGGCTTACATGATGAGAAATTGGGATTCAAACAAACACTAGTCAGCTGTGATTCCACCATTTTAAAAATCTAGTAATCCTTCCTGTATCTCCGGTGTGTCGTCATTATCCGCCACAGACTGTTCCAAATTGAGTTTCCCCTGCCTACGTCGTCACAACTCAAATGACTTGCATGAAAAGTCGCTAGTTTGTAAGTGAATAAAACAAATTCTAAGTGAAGGGGAAAATACGGGATTTATTCTACAGATAGTTTATAGTATTATCCTTGTAATTCAGTCGCTTTCAATCTGATTTAAAACCCATTTGGGAATACCTTTAAGTACAGCATAAAACACATATCAATCAATCAAATCAATTTAGGATATTCTTCAGCAATGTGATTTTTAACAAAGATGATTTTCAAGACGACATGATATGATCAGTTTTAAAAAGGTCCCCTGGAATATGCCCAGACAAGCATAAATCCCCAAAACCTATTGGCATAGGCCTACAAGTATTTTAATTTATACTTGTAGGAAGAAAAAGATGGGCTCGATGGGCAACCATCCCACAAACTCACTGGCAAGACTTAAAATTGTTCTGTACTTTAATAGCTTTATCGAACCCTGTATTTGTGACAGGACACCAAATGCCCTAATTATTGAAAGTGTTAAGATCTGAACATATGCAAAGTTCTGTACATCTACTGAACGTTTGGACAGGCATTACCAGATATGACCAACATGAGGTAGAAGAAAGATGGCTGTGTCTAGAAGAAGATATTATAGTTAGACTGTCCTCCTGCTCTCCTGAGGATTTTATTTGTTTTTGGTGGGTGGCATGACTAAGCTCATAATTGAGTTAACAGTTTGAAGTCCATAAGAGGACAAAGTATATGTACGCAAACTAATGCTTGGACAACGAAAGACTTTGATAAATAATTTGCATCCAACATCCACTGATAGGGAGTGGAAAGTTAATTAAAAATATTCTTGTACAGGCCTCTGTTGCTGGGGGAGAATGGACTGAACATGGGCTTCCTATGGTTTATATGCAAACTTATTTTGGGAGGACCAATTTATAAGTTTTCCAAATTGTTTGTGGTGTTTGTCCTAATTGGCATTTTGCTACCGATTTTGACCAATATTGTTTATCATATGATACATGTAAATGACAGAAATTTGTATTATAGTCCTAAAGCAGTTTTGATTCATTTTTCATTAAGGCACATTTATGTATTTAAAAAATAGCAAAGCAGCACCAAATGAAAATGAAAAGTTATCTCAAACAACGGATTGTCGGGTTCTGCTGGAAAAGATCAGCATGAATTGATTGATTTAGTAACATGCCATAATAAAACACAGGGAACGATTGGTCCGAGCACAGTTAAATTTAATCCACTATTAGAGAACACCATGCCACGTCTATCTCTAACCTTGCGCGCGGTTGTAGGGAGCTTCATATTGCCTTGGTGCTCTCAGAGCTAAAGGGGAGCAGGAAGCCAATCTGTTTGTGGTGTCTGTATTGTTGTTGTCTTCCTGTATTTGTCCCGTCCTGTCTTTGTTTGTTGCGGGTGGTGTTGAGGGTGGTTTCCTTCACCCATTGGGCTGGCATGTCGTCATATAAGTGAAATTCCCTTGAGTATGAGATTAAACCCCAATCAAACAAACAAACATCTCTAACCTGATTCTAGCAATTTGATATGGTGTTAGAAGCTAATTGTCTTTGGAGCAACTGGCCCCTGATCAATAGCATGGGCATAATTTATTCTGTTTTCTGATAGTTTTGTTTTTTTGATTAGGGTTTAATAAATAATGTTGTGTCCATGATTTATATTTAAAGATGATCTTGAATTATTATAATTTTTTTAATATCACTCTCAGGCTTCCATTATAAGTAGTCTGACATCAGTATAGAATGGCTGTATAATGATGGTACATGTACCCGGATCTATAATATATCTATATCGTGTAAATATACGATATAACCTGATACATGGACCTCCACAAGTAGGCCTACGACCACCACGTAAGATAAGTCGCCGTCGTTGGAGCTGCATGTAGATTCCTTTCGTTTCCACTTTGTCCAGAAACGGAAAGGGACACGGATCTCTGCGGATTAAATTTGTCAGCCTGCCCAATTTAGAAATTCAGTCTACACTGCATCTTCTGATAGGCCAAGCTTGATCTATAGTGCAATGTGCGGGTACAATGTACCGCTGCATGTACATTGTACATGTAAGTGCATGAAATTAGCTCCTACATGTACATTCATAGGCCTAGCCTGGAACTTACGAGCGAGATAAATGTGGCTTACAACTTAATTAATGACAATTTAGGCCAATATGACAAACTTTCGTCATTCAAGTTGCTGAACATGACGTTTTACATTTGATGCAAAATAGCTGACAGACCATGTCAAATAAATCGAACTGAAAAACTCACATGAGCTAGTGTAATTATTTGGGTCAGTTCTTTCAGTTATAATAGCCGCGTCATTAGCATAACAAAAACTAGGCTAACGTATTCATGTGCAAGATCAACAATGTAGTTCTCATAGACGGTAATTAAATGAGTTGGGTTAACAAATGCACAATTAAGTAAATAAAGACAACATTTAGTCGATTGGAATTTACTGAATGGTTCACATTCAATTACACAAAGCGTCTAAAAGTAAGAGACAGAAAAACGATACCAACTTCCGGGGGACTATATTCATGTTAGCCTGTTTACCGCTAAATAAGGCTCTGATGGCCGAGTACAGGACAGGGAGTCAAATTACTAGAGATGCTCCCGTCTTATTTTCTATCTTTTGTAGTTTGTAGATTTGTTTTTTAATTTAGTCAGATATTAATGTAGGTAATAATTAATGCCCTCGTGTCATTGTTTCAACGACAGTATCGTGGGATCACCGAAGAAGAACTTAAAAGCGTGAGTACTCTGGCAACGATGACCCTTCGGTGGGGACCGTCGCTTCGCCCAGCCCACACCCGACCTAAATGATCAGTTTGCAGACAGTTAGATAGGTTACTGCAACATATATCAAAGGCTTATTATTTTCATTCCAGGCATACTTACACAAGAGCAACGTTTGTATTTGTACGATCGGATTATAATTCAAAATTGCAACTTCACTCAAAGAGAAATAATGATGTCAAGTCCCATTGGAAGCGTCTCGTGTGTGTCGGCAAAGTAGGAACGAAATGAACGCTTTGTATTGATGTAAATACTTATGCAGAACAGATGGGTGAGTTAGCTTCAGCGATTCTAATACTGCACTTTTACTTGTGGAAGTACTATGAATAATTTCTTAATAAATGTAATGTCGCTAATGTTCAACTGCAAAGTCGTCGTACGAATATTACTGACAGCTTAGCCCAGTTAACTTTAGATGCTGGCTGACAATTGTCAGATATTTGCATAATCATGGAGACCATAAGCCGCCTTACTGTATGTTTTGATTTAGTGAAATTGTAGAAATCATCCAGCGAATTTCCTTGAAAATCATGGTCAACCTTGCTGTGTAATTAAACATTAAGTAGTGTTTATTGTCATGGCATGCAGTGCTCCAGCTAAGGAATAATTTGTGAGGATTACATGTGTGTACTACAAATGATCATAATGGAGTTACTAGCAATGGGTAATACGCCGCGGCGGGGGGGGGGGGGGGG
>JARFOD010004279.1:0-11696 GCA_031763545.1 Mopalia muscosa | reverse complement strand
AAACCCAAATCATACAGACAAACAAATTGTAAATGGGTCAAGGCTAATTATTAGATATTAAGTGGAATTAAAACAGTAAAATAAATTTTAAATCACAAGCGGCACTGTTTTCTGTTATGCGGTTGCAAATCAATCTGATGGTTGCTTTAGACTGATCCATATGTGTTTAACAGTTTATGCCCAAAATCCGCTTCTCGTTCCTCTCTCGACAGAGAAGCGAAAATATTTATTGATTTCTGATTTAAATTACTACAAATAAAGGCATGTATGGGATAAGTTGAGTATCAACTTCGTGACCTCGGGTAGTAATTTCCCATTGTACTTCATTGGAGACGTCAAATAAATGAATATTTCTACAATTGCTTCATAACTTTGTTATCTCAGGGTCATTGATTATAGATCGTCTATGTATAAAACACCAAACTTTGGTTCCAGTCATCCACGCAATATATTACTTATTTTATTGCAGTATCTGTGTGTAGTGCACTATGTGTATGTGTGATTATTGGCACAAACTGATAATCGGGTATGTAAACCTAGTTACAAATCAGTGGTTCCTTTTAACGAGAATATCACAAACGGCTCAGATCAAGGAGTGTGATTTAGCTGTTTTGGAGCAGTTAAAAACTTATAAAAAAA
The DNA here is from genome assembly GCA_031763545.1 of Mopalia muscosa. Taxonomy (NCBI): domain Eukaryota; kingdom Metazoa; phylum Mollusca; class Polyplacophora; order Chitonida; family Mopaliidae; genus Mopalia; species Mopalia muscosa. The sequence goes on along the minus strand of JARFOD010004279.1, from coordinate 11,057 downwards.
ACACAAGGTACGCTCGATTTTTGGTTATTTATACAAAGGTTGAAGATATTTAGCAAAATCAAGCGTGTCACAGGAAAATCTTTAAAACTATATGTAACAGGCAGTGTCGACATTCGACAAAAATACTTTTTCCTTAAGATGAAAGGTACTAGCTGGCCCGTTACCTTGCTCTTAGCACTGGAGGAAAAACGGCTTCCCAGTAAATATTTCGCTGTAACTTGGCCGGTACACTATAGGCTTACCTTAACACGGTCTTCTTTAGAATCCACCTGTCACAAAATAGTAACGATCAGTGATTACTTTTGGTTCAAATTATAAAATAGAAAATAGAACAGACTGGTCTGAGAGATATTGTCCAATTTCAACAAGGTCTATCAAATTTCAACTTTATTGTTATCGATACTGAGTTAAACTTAATATCAAGCCATATACTTTTTAACCAATGAAGTTTGAGTGTCATTAGAACATAGAACTCGACAAAGAGTATATCTCATTTTCTGTTTTATTCATAAATGAATCATTCTTTGAGAACGGATTCAAACTCAATGGCATTTCTATGGTCGCCGAAAAGTATCTTAAGAAAATTGTTATTTATAATATTTTTATATCGGTATTATGAATTCAAACTATAAAGCTATAAACACAATTAGATAACACACTTCGTAGATAAGACTTGCTATAATTCAACAGTAAAATGAGACTATGGAAATAAATACGCTTAAATAAAAGTAACATTCATATTTGGCAAAATGAAATATGTTTATAGTTTTTTCGGACAACCTAGCATGTATATTATTTACCTGGTGCCTGAGAAGTGAACACTTATTCTGCAGCGCCATTAACTCGTCCTGTAGTCCTTGTACGTCTACATAACGTTTCTTCCAGGTTTCAATCTCTCGTCTGAGATCATCATACTCTAATCCGTCACCGATGGCGTTCTGGAAACAGTTCAACAAGACATGTTACTAACGAGCAACCATTGGGCTCACTCTAAACTTTCAGATTTTTTATATTCAATGCATATCTCTCTTGGCGATGGTTGAATACGGGTTTACTTAAGAAAGTACTGAATAAGGATGGACGAATGTACAAATTTTAAAATTACACTTGAAGTTTGACAATCGCAGTTCTAAGCGAATCACAGAAGAGTTAAATATTGCACTAATAAAATGTTGTCCGCACTGAATAAAACGCGGTTGAAATTGTTCCACTATTTATGTGGATACGGTTTACAGCGTAGTAAATCTACTTCACTCATATATCGACATATAGCCCACTGGGGGACGAGATAGGCGACGGTAGGACAAAAATCACCAGATGCAATACGAAGACCTCGCAAAATATCCGCTTTCTGTTAAATTCTTTCAGCTCAGAGAGCCCCAGCCTAACGCTAACACAATAGCCCTACGCCATCCGCTCCAATCAAAACAATAGATCATAGACTTTACATTCCCATACCTTGACCATTGTCATTATGATTAGGTTACAATTTAAGTTAAAACGGTAACAAAAGAAAAAAATGGAATGTGAAGACTCCATTATCGCAAGGCATCGAACCCACCTTCATAAATGTTAATGCCGGTCTAGTGTGGGCTAATCAACCAATCGACATTCTGCTTAGTATATTTTACCTTTTCCAGTTGCGTCATATCCAATCCAGCCATTTCCAGCTCATACTGGAGGAAAACCCTGGCATTTTGTCCTCCAGTACATGTCATTAAACCATTCAGGAATCGCATACATACCAACTAAAGGGAAATCATGGAAATATAAAATGATGTTCAATGTTGGATTTTTACAACACTAAAAAACGAACATATTTTTATATTGCGTTGTTTTAATGTTTGACACAGTTAAAAATTCTGCATTTTAATATAAACTTCTGACTACACAAATATACGAAAATAAGGAATTAAAGGGTTCTCTGGGGGATTAATATATACATACATGCATTTGATATTATTGGCTAGATCAAGCTGGCTGAAGATCTTATTGCTTTATAATATCATCCATCACTGTCATAGAGTGTGACAAATGACACAGCTGATCAAACTACATTTAAAGGGTCATTAAATAATAAATCGTAAATGCTTTAGAAATTATTTTAAATGGTCACACAGTCGGTCTTATTAAACGCTGATTGTATTTTAATTCAACCTGAATAATTATTAATTTAATTAGAAGGACTAATTAGTTTTGATTACCTGAAAGAGAACGTAGACAGATCCTTGGCTATTCAACATACTGACTAATAGTTTGAATCTAACACTCTCTCCAAACTTCAGCCTGATGTAAGTCATGGAATCCAGGACACGATTGTAACCTTCAGGAACACTCAAAGACACCGTTAAGATCTAGAACAGGACAAAAACTTTATCATATTTCAATTATTCTTTCTTATAAAATGTGATTGGAATAAACATATAAAATGATATTCACATAGTTATTTGTTTTCAATTTTGTTAACGTATAACTATGCATTCATTATATAATATTGAAAGTTATACATATAACTTTGGTTCCTAAATCTGAAAATCGTCCAAACCTTATTAGAAAAGATCTTAGAAGTTAAATGCACATAGTCGCCGAGTTGAAAGATACGGCTCACGTGATATGTGTCCAAGCGAGATAGGTATATCTTTTTCGAATGAGCAGTGATAATGTGTTGAAAATAATAAAAGAAATACAAAATAAAAATAGAATAATATTTTAACTAAGAATAAAGTAAGTTTACAGTAATTGTACAGTTTACAGTATCACAGTCACACGATCCATTGGTTTACCTCAAGGGCAGTAACTCTGGCCTTACTAAAGCTGCTAAGTAAACAGGATGTAATCGTCTCCAGACCATATCGTATCTCCAGTAACTGGTCGATGGCACCCTAATAATGGGAAGCAATATATTTTAATTAATACATAATTTACCATATAAATAGGAGTCATTTCAGTTCAGTTTAGACATTCTATTAAGAAGAATGAAAGCATTCATCACTAGAATGGCTAGTCATCTTAATTTTTTATTGAATAAGTTTGAAGCTATTCTCAAAAGTTTTACCAGGTTGTGTTGTCTTTATCCAAATTTAACATAGATTGATTATAAAAGGTTGGATATATGCACCCCTGTCAAAAATTTAACAGTATACGGTTTACCTGTACTCTGAGAGAAAATTTGATGCACAGTAAACAATCGTGTTCATCAGTCTGAAAAAAGTAAGAAACAAATAACTTATAAACAGTCACCATAAAGCGCGCCCTGGAAAGACAGTTATCATACATGTTTTATGTATACCACAATTACATTATAGTAATTCGCAAATAATAAGAATAATCGCAAATTTTAAAATATGATTTAAATAATGAGGGGTTGATGTAAATAAAAAAAGTATCTTTTTCTTAAATTGCTTTGTGAAGTGGTTTGATAGCTTATATCAAAAACGTTTGTACTAAGGAGAATATATATATCTTATCGTGTATTTACTATGTTTATGATATGGCAGTGCTAGATGATACTGCACCTAGTTTAATTGTACAATCTACGCTATACTTTGTTTCAGAGAGAACTAGACACATGTTTCAGAAACTGAACTCACCAGACTCCTCTTGTATTGATCCAGTTTGGTTCTGCGTGTTGTTGTACCGGACTGTTGGAACTGCTGAATATCCCTCAACATGCTGACCAATAGTGTGATTCCGTCGTGTGGAGAGCTCACAAACTCGTCGATAAAACTGCAAAACAAGAAGTTAGATTTAATGAGGGCTATATGTAATGTCGCGAGCTTGTACAGAGGTTTTACATCCTCTACAGAAATCCCAACTGGAGTTCACATCTAGCGACAATCTACATAATCTAACAGTCTTCCTCTGCATGCCAAGCCAACCCTTTCTTATAAATAATTGAAGAAGTTTCTTTAAAATACTTGTCATCAAATTTTTTGTCATAATAATGAATAAAATAAGGTAATAAAAAGTGTCTTATTACTATTACAGGTTTTGTTATATAAAAGCAGACGAAAAGAGTTTGTAACTGTTGTTGTTGTTGATGGCCCCATTATAGGTGTTTACATTTACTCCCGTTCATTTGACCTTTCTGTTTATTAATAAACATACGGACACAACTCATTTATATACCTCATTCAGCGATGAAGTAAACTGAGCTTTAAAAAACAATAACGTACAATACTACTGAAAAATTATTTTTAAATCAAGTTGTGCTATATACCCTCTTTAGGTAAATTTTATATAAATAAAAATATTTTGTGACAGACCTATCATAAGACATCTTAAGATCAAGCTTGAGTTTACGGAGTAGGTAAGACAATGGACTGATTCCATCTTTAATCTGGGGTGCTTTGCTAACGGCCGCTGTGCGGGCTAACGTCGCCATTGACATCTGTCTTTTCAGGTGATCCACATAATGTAACACAGTGTAAATAGGAGCCCGGGTTTGCTGTAGAACAAAACGAGAATTATAAGATGATGAGAGATTATTTATGGAAAAGAAAAATGCCCAATAATTAACTCATAATACATTCTCCAGAAGCGTACTATAACTAAGCAAGTAATTGATATTGCGCCGAATATTAATTTTTGACATTTTGGAAATTGCTCTGATACCAGTGTAATTGCAATGACCGATATATCGTGAACTTGTCTTTATATTTGGATATGTCAAAGTATTTTCCAAACAATATGAAGGAAAATCCATGAGGTGTATAATTTAAGAGCAATATCTCCATGTCTTTTTTTACAGATTAGAGAACAAAAACGGACAAAGGTATAAATACTTTTTTGTAGCTATACTCTTTTTGTTATAACAGTTTAAAGACTTTAATATAAAAATATAATTTGACATTGTTTTAGAATTATAAGTTACGACCAAAGCATAAGCATTGATCAAACTTCAGTAATATCTGTATTCGAATAAATGTAATTAAAAGGAGGCTTATATTAAGTCATAATGTTAGCTTCAAGAAGTAAACAATTACGTGATATCATAGGGAATAATTAGATACTATCTAACAGAGGGTCGGTTGGTTGAAGTATTAATGTCATAATATATTGTGTAATACTAATAATATATCGTTTGATATAATTGCTTCATACAGGTGGAATTAATAATTGAACTCATATAAGGTTAAGCATGAATGTATTAGGCTACAAGAAATCAAATAGAAGTACATCTGAGTAACGATAGCACAAGAGTACAGAGGTGACAAAATGAAGAAGTGCGCATGCTCGCGATAATACATCAAAGGTGATCCCTAAACAGCTAATTATACAAAAGTTTCTTCACTTTTATTTAGCCACACCACAAGTCCAATTGATTACATAAAAAGAGATTTATAAATCTTTGAAGAGAAATATTCAAAACATTTTATAAAGCCATTTAGGTTATATCTTTAACACGGGAACTAGGCCATTTGTGGCGACAGATAACAAATATCTATGTGGAAATATCGATTTAATTCGTTTCGCTTTGTATGTGTTTGTTTATTTCCAGGACAACATATTTTACAAAAATACACTTATACACTCGTCCGATGAAGGGCATTTCGCTAAAATGACGACTTTTCATTGCCTGTGTTCAGTGGGAAACCAAGAAGAAAGCAAGTGATTCTCTATACCGCGAGTCGAAAGTCGGACTAGCTTAAACTGACTCCCTAAAAGGGCCCACTCATGGTTTCAGTCCTTCTTCCGACTTTTGATATAACAGTTAGGTTTCCAACGGGTTTTCCACCGTATTTAAGTAAGGTAAAGTAAAAAGAACCCATCGTCAGGCGAAATACCTTTGACGTTAGACCCCAGTCAAAGAAATAAACATACTGAAAAGAGGGTTCAGTGATCTAAGCTCTATTAATTAAACCACGTCGCGACCCAGTACACTATACGCAGGTTAAATTGCGCCTGCTGAAAGTTCGGTGATTTATACGTTTATACACAACGCATGCAAGGTATATAATAAACTGTCATAAAAAAGTCACAGGCGAAGGACATGACATAAAAAAATAGAAAATTAGCTGATGAGCCATTTAATATATAAATGACCTGCTAATTAAGCAATTAAACGAAAAGTGACAACATAGCCTTTGATAGACTTGTTAATTAACTTGGCGCAGTCTTAAACAAGACAAATATCTATAAATATAGGAATCTGGAAGCACACAAATTCAATTCCAGTCACAAAAAGCAAGCACTGTTTTCGTTAAATCTTTTATGCCCTTGTTAAAACGTTTATTAAATATAACCCTTTGTTTAACAACATAACACCACATTAGAGACAACACTATAATATCTAATTCGCGATTTAATGTATTGGTTGAGACAAGCACTGGGTTTGTCCATGGCCATTTATTACAAATAATCAAAACATAAATAAGACTAAATAAGCCGATTCTCTTTGTTTTCGTGCAGCCATCGCGTGCATTCAAACCGCCATCTCGAATTTTCTTCCCCCCATTGCACATTTTCGTGACACCACCTCGCCTTTTCGTGCCTCGTCTCTCATATTCTCATTCCCGAATCTCGTTCGCGATCACATGCCTTATTTCTTAAGTTCTGCATCCCACCTGACACCATTAACGAGACTTCATACGAATCGTTTGCTGAAGGCGAGAAGAGTTCAAACCCTCGTGAGGAAGTGATTACAATTCCTTTATAGCTTATAATTTATAAGCTTAGCTTGTCTAACAAATTCTCCTCGTTAAAAATAAAATTAAAATAGAATATATATAAAACAATTGCTAATATTTTCATCTGTTTAGGACAAATTTCGTATTCATCTGATAAATGTATAACCTAACATCAATTGTTGTGGGATATATTGTAGGTAATAGTCGATTTCCAATTATAAAAACATCATTAAAATATATCGATATTTTCAAAAAGCATGCTACGCAACTATAACTATTTAAACAATTTTTTGTGGAGACAAGTATCTATTTATTCATTAGAATAAGTTATTTAAATACCTGTTTAGTCATTGATATAAGTAAATTAAATAGTTGTCATTGCTATTATTGTAATCAGTATTTTAATAAAGTGTCCTATTGATGATTGTTGAATGTTTATATTTTATTATCAAAACAATTGATTAGAATACTTATATTTTATTATCGACGCAGAATACTTATTCTAATACTGAAGCAAATACTTTGAATAACTTATTTGAGTCCATTGTATGAATGATACATTTCTTTTTCATTATAACTCCTCTGGAATGTAGTCAGATATTATGATGCAATACGGTACCTCATTCACCACTAGTACAACACTTAAACATATGACAATTAACACACTAGGTAGCCTGGTCTACCCCATCTACCCGAGGCAAGGCGGAAAAGAAGATCGTCGCTTTAAGCCGCTCTTCCTTTCTTACCTTGCCTTCATAGACGGAAAAACCCGAGTTAACAAGAGTCTACAACAGCTACTTTCGGATGACCTCTCTTTACCGCACCCAATCATATGGGAGCTTTCTTAGGAATAGAAAGTGGCGGTCTAAACAGAAGATGAGAAGTAAGCTTGTGTGTTGTTGGCTTTGATGTGCAAACGACTTTCTGACTGGATGCTTGTTTTTTTACAATGGTCCAATGACATTTTGCCACGATTTTGCCTCGAATTACAGCAAGGGCAGTAATGTGGAAGTCTTGTCTTTCACGTTTTGACCCTTGCAATAGGAAGAGGAGTCTACCCACGCTAACTTAGATAAGAATACCCCGAAGACCTCGAATATCTCAATGCCTTGAAAAACTCGATTAAATGCTCAAACTCAATTAAAAGATCCAATTTTAACTTTCGTGATTACAATTTCGAATTATTTTTTTCATCTTCACAAAGTTTAACCTTAAATTAAAGGCTTAAGACATTTTTGTCCATTTTGAGCCGAAGGAGGCCAGTAATATTGGATGTGTGTCCATCATATGACCTGGTTATTCAGAATCAGAGGAATGACTTAAAAGTGAACAAAAATACACCTAAAAAACTGTCTATTTGAAGGAACACTAGAGATTGGTCACCCAGAAACTACAAACTGGCGGTTGGTGTCATGGATTATAGAAACGAATCTATCTATTAAAAAACGAAACTTGATTCGAAAGGTTTGGAATAAGTGCTTCATTATTGGATATTGTGATAACACAAATGCTGGACTGGAAGGGAGTCGATTAAAATTAACAATGTGTATGACTATGATCCGTTTAAACATTTCAAGTAAATGATGGATGTCTGGAGAACAATAGTTTCCGATCAACAAAACGTTGTGGAGAACCGAGAAAACTCGCTTATGTTTACGTTTAAATAACCATCTGCTCCGGTACTCCCTGTCTTCTCCTTGTATTGTTACTTAGGATTAAAGTCATTGAAAGAAACGTTCCTAAGTTGCCTAAACCGGATACGGTACATCAGACAATGATAATATTGGAATAAGCATTCTATAAATAACAGAATGGATGCAGTGTGACACGGAATGAGTTGAGTGTGGCTGGTAATGACTATGATCGAAGAACACAGAATAAGATACCTGATTAAAGATGATCTTCCAACGTTCTTCCACCGACAAATACCTCCATTTCTCCCCGTCGTCTGTCAGCTGTGGGAACATGCTCCCTGTGTTATGACACACCAGCGTACTGGGAAATGGAACACGATACTCTGTCGGCAACATTATTACATACAAGGAAACACATTGCTGGACACAAGGCCCGGATCTAACTTTTCCTAATTACGTCCCTTTGGCGGTGTTTAAATGTTTGTTAAGTGTGGCCCGTTACACATTGAGTGTTAGGGAGACTCCCAATCCCCACTTTACAGTGAACCAATAGTGGATGCACTCCACCTCTCTGGTCCTCCCGATCTGTCCACAGTCAACGTGTTCAGTAGTCCAAAATGTACACAATATTTCTCTTTACATCACATACACTGTAATGTATGTGCACAAAAAAATAGAGGCGTGTTTTTACCTGCAATGTCCGTCAGGCGCTGCACTTGTTAAGAAAACAGTTCCTAAACGTCTACTGGTTAAGACTTAATACAACAGCATAGGGAAGGAAATTTCCGTGCACTTTAATTACTCTGTTCCAGCTTGTGGTAAGTAAAAATTAAACCACTCTACAAATTACAACTGGCTATGTAAATGTTAGAGAGTGAACAATTGGAAGTACAAAACGTACTTTGTTATCCTCAGTTTACGCTTCCAAACAGAAGCTGAAAGTCTTGATCTGAAGATACAAATGTTGACTGCGGAAGAAAAGCGAACACCTTGGAGAAATAAATTAAAATGTATATTAAGGCTGTGTTATTTATATCCAGGTATTGAGCTAAATAATGTTTGGTGATCTATAATTACCGAGTACAAAACTAAGAGTGTTAGAACTGATTAATCACATCGCTAATCCAATTGACTCCAGTCAGTCAGGTGTAAAGAGACATATGTATGTCAAATAGGTCACCTGCCAAGAGGAGGTTTGGTAACAACAAAATTAGTGTAGGTCCAAAATATATAAATCTCTCTTATACTAGGAGTGTTACGCCTTAAATAGAGCATAATTCTTATCGATTTCTTACCTTATATCTTGTTGTTTTCTCGAATGTTCTGACTCCATGCTATCCGAATTCGCTTAATCCACAATATTATTTATAACCCCTGAAAGTCTACGCTATTAAATTTATATATCTGTGGGACTAGGTAGTCTACAGTATGCTATTGCGGCTACTTTGTGTTGTGGAAAATATCACTGTACTGTACCAACTACACCACACACGAATAAAATCAATCAGGTACCACTTAGCAGTTCGATCTAATCGGAAATAGCTTTAACCTGTTCAGCTTTGGGTAAAGAGAACATTTGATACCAATCATTGATCGTCGTGCCGTCACCAGAGAGGCTTTTTGTATTATTCAATAATCGGAGTTGGTTCTGGTTTTACGTAACTGATGTACAATGTGCATATAATATACCCTGATTAGTTCACTCTGTATAGTGACAACTAAAAAAATGATAAACAATTCATGTTGACTATATAAATAATAGTACTAACGTACAGAAAAACGATGTACGCTAATTTACATGCATATGTGTACGCTAGTTAACATAAGCTGCATTATAAATAGTTTATTCACAGTAATATCACTACTGGAGATTGTTTAAATAAACCGAAATATATTGTCAACATGAATTGTTCATCATTTTTTGGAGTTGTCCCCACACTGTCATGTATTCATCTCCTCGCCCGATGTGTCATTAGGGTACCTGTCATCATCCGATGTGTCATCAGTTTACCTATCCGATATTTCATCAGCGTTGTAGTATCAGCGTACTTAGTACCATCCGATATATCATCAGCGTACCTATCATCATCAGATGTATCATCAGCGTACATATAATCACCTGATGTGTCATCAGCGTACCTATTATCATCCGATGTGTCAACAGCGTACCTATCATCATCCGATGTGTCATCAGCGTACCTATCATCATCCGATGTGTCATCAGCGTACCTATCATCATCCGATATATAATCAGCGTACCTATCATCATCCGATGTGTCATCAGCGTACGTATCATCATCCGATGTATCATCAGCGTACCTATCATCATCCGATGTGTCATCAGCATTCATGTAACAATGATATAAGCACAAACGTTATTATCATCATCAGTGCACATGGATTAGACACTGTAATTAGAATCATCCATCAGCAAACATCATTACCATCACCATTGACATTATCCGTCATCTCCAGTATCATCATTAGTAGAGTCAAACCACTAATACTTATTCAAATGTGCAGTCACATATTTATAGGGTTTGTTTTTTAACGGTGAAATTCCCCCCACTTAATACCTGGGGAGTATTCAACACGAAGCCAATGTTATGCACTGGAATGTGTGTTTTTGTAATTGCTTTGCAGTTCCTGTAGGGTTTCTGCAGGGATTTTTTGTTATATTTTTTTGATTGTTTGTTTTCATTGTTTGTTTTGATTGTTTGTTTGGTGTTGTTGGTATTCTTTGGGATTTTTTTTTTGGGGGGGGGGGGGGGGGGGGGGTGGGGGTGGGGGAAGT
>JARFOD010004268.1:0-11696 GCA_031763545.1 Mopalia muscosa | reverse complement strand
CTTGCTGCACGGTAGGGGGTAGTTAAATCTCTGCCATACTTTTCTGTGAAGTCCTATTTTGTCAATGTGTGCAGTGTGGCATTTCTGCTCAAGGTATTTTAAATACTATAACGATCTCGGACGGGTATATATTTGTATCATTAAACACCGCTGTTACCCCAAAATAATTTTATTCAACATATTATGTTTAATAAATTATCTTATGACATTTACATTATAGTTCATTTCAAATAGTAAAGTATGTATATTCATATATCGGCTCTTAATATCCTAGGTCTAATAACATGTTAGCCAATACATTTTTTGGAAGATTAAAATCATTAGATAAAGTAATTCAATAATATTACTACTGAAAATTACAATGTCCTTTATTATTAAAGTTAGTTTTTATTATAATGTATTGAACACATCTCTCCAACAGCGAATGTCAGACTAGTTCCAATTTCTAATAAACCTTCGTAATACTTTTTGTGTTTACAGAAATTTTACGAAATGGCGGCAAAGTTCATAATGATTGAATTCAATATATTATTGTGTTTATGTTCAACAAATTAAATGATTAGGTATGTCGGGTTTGATATGCAGTTTGATCAGGCCTTTTCGCCCCATTGTAACAGGTCATTATTTTAATCCGTTTATTATCGTCGAAGCTGTAATCCGATTAATGCCTTCAATTCGACAACAATAACAGCCAGTCGAATGTTCGACCACCACTCACCTAGGATAAGGATTATATCTGAACATTTTTATCAGATTATTTAGTGAGTAATGTTGAGCGGTTAATCTGACAAGTTCTCCATGTCAAAAACAGGGCATTATAAGCAGTATATAAGATGAGATAATCTATCACAATCAAATAAGAAACGAAGAATGGCAAACAGAGAAGATGTATGGATGTTTGATACAGATGACGAGGATGATACGGTTTTGGGTATGTATGTCTTGAAATAACTGTTTTTAAATAAGACGCATCTTTAGACCGCTTGCATTGAAATATAGATCCTCCAGAAACGAAATCGTGGACCTATGCCAATGACCGTCAGATATCCTGAGTTGATAAACACAGTGAAACAGTTTGTTGATGATAATTCTGCAGGGGCACATGATAGACGTCGGACACAAACATCGTATAGCAACGGTGTGACATTAAGAGATGTCCAGAGACATGTCGTAGAGAATGTTAAGTCAATCAGTAGCATTTCCAAGATGACGATTCACCGAATGATGAAACCGGCTCGCAATGGGACCACTAATGCCAAACGACACTCCGGACTTGTAGACGCCCGTGTCCCAAGGAAAAGAAATGATTCCACTGACATTCATCCAGACTTCCATTACACTGCTGCTGCCGTGACGAACATCAACGAACTGATAGCCTTGCACGAAAGTGAGTGTACAGCATTGTCTTGTGACGACAAACATAAAGTGAACGTTGGAACCCTGGCCGTTAGCAGACATTTTCAGATGAAGAGATTTTTTTCAACAGCAGGCGTCACCCTCCCGAGGAAGCTTGAAGGAGAAACAAAGCCACCCTTTTCTCAGTCTAATTTGAGTGAGAAAGACAAGCTTAAAAAAGAACAACAAGTGTTTGATGTAGCCATTGCAAAATGTTCGAAGTACTGGCATGGTAAAAGTTACGATGGACATAAAGTTTCTGTGACACCGGTTTCATCCGGCACTAATATAAACGGTGACCACCAAAAAGTGAGAGAATTTATCAACGCGCCTTCCAAGAATTGTCAAATTACAAGCAGTTGATTGAAGAGTTGCGTTTCATATTTGAACATTGTGTTCGTCAACCATACCAGTTAGAGTTTTACAAGTGTCGCTCGCCAACATGTAATCACTGTGTATCCAGTCCTGTAAAAGCCAGAAAATTCATGTCTACTATTAGAAGGTTTGGGGACAAAGTGCCGACACCTCTGCTGGATACTGCAAGGGGCTTGGGGGAGTATATGACACTTCTGAGAATGTTGGAAAACGTTTCATCTGTCTCTCCTAAATTGGCTTCAACAGTACCTAGTGGTATTTATTCCACCTGTCAGAGAGGCTGTCAATACGTTTTTCTGTCAGACAGTGACCAGAAACGACACAACAGGCTTATCCATGGGAAAATATAAATGCTTTTGGTGTTATTAAAAAATATAGATATGGTTATCTGGAGAAAGGACGAATATGATTGATGTAGATATGTATTTTCTGAGTGTTTTAAATCGAATAAATATATATGAATCCGCTTCATCTGTTGGTGTATTTTCTCTTGCTGTAGCCGGCCATGTGTATATTAATACAAAGTTAGGAATATAAATATCACGTTCTGCTGAACGCAAACAATCACCATTGCAGCTATACCAACTGGACGCCATCCAAAGTGTAATATACTACTTTCAATTCAATAATCACCGCTATGCGTGTACAAACATATTATTAATTTGTTGAACAGATTCATTGCTTCAATTATTTTATTTAGATTGACTTAAAAGTAGCAACCAAATAATAAATCAGAGAGAAATTTTTAAATGAATAATTCCAAAAAAACATTAAAAATGTAATTGTTTTTGTTTGGGCAACATCCATGTACTGCATCGTTAGGCATTCCTCATGACTTGGTCCGTTGAGATACTGTCTACATTCAAGTCAAATAGTTCTGCAGCCTTTCTAAATATAATACTCTGTTTCTTCACACACAATTGTTTTTTCTTTAGTGTCATTCCTTTATACTTAATCACGCAACCGCATACACCTGATGAGCTCATTTCTTTAGCTGTAAATACCAGATCCATTACAGACAAAATGAAGCGTCGGGGAGTTGGTAACAGTGTTGCCTTTCTATACTTCGCAGCATCCACGAATAACTGGTTTCTCACTGTCCCTATATTAACCTTTGAAATTGGTGACGTTGTTGTAATGTCCACAGTGTCTATTACACGATGTTGAATGAGTGTCGGTGTTAGGATAGTAGAATTAGGTTCCGGTAAATCACAAAAGTCAAACTCATTTTGCTGGTTGGTGTTGGGTGCGGGAGGTGATACAGGGACATCAAATGGATCCCGCGACAAACGCAAAGGTGATAAATCGGATGCTTGAGGTGAGCCGCTGGATATTTAATCTTCATAAAAGTGTAGTTCGTCGATAGTAGTGTCTGCATTTCTAGCGGTCATGGCAGTTAAATCATTAACACTTGGAATCAGTGTCTGTGGTTGGAGAGGGGGCATATCAGCTGTAACAACATTTGGGATTGCCTGTTGTAGCTCAGCATGTTCAGCTTTTTTTAACTTCTGTTGCAGCACGGTCTTGATCTCGTCAACACCCTCGAGTACTGCAAAAATCTTTGTACACATAGCCAGCAATTTCAGTTGGTTGTTTCTCAGTTGACGTAACTCACTCGTTACGTCTGTCTCGCCGCACACAAAGCTGGAATTGACTCTGCCAACTGGACTAAAGAGGTCGTCAGAATCGCCAGACATATCCAAATATAAAGACATGTCCCTGTCTTCAACGGTTGTCATCTTTCTCTTGGATTGAGTAATTGTGATAGGATTGACGTGAAATAGTTTTGCAATTTTTGAGTGATATGTACTTAACCAAAAATCGCCGAATATAAATGTTACAGTCGGCTTGGGTTTAGTTTACTTAAACAGTATGAAACTTCCCTTCCCCATTCACAACACAGTTCTCGAGCAGTGTACCAGATAACGCCCCACTGCGAAGATTATAATGATTTTAAACATTTTAAATGGGGATTAGAATCTTTATACGTATTTTGTCTCCCCCAACTTATAAATTACCATTTGCTCCTGCTGTCATCTAGGTATCAATGAATATGAATGTATATAATGATTGCATAAGCCTTTGCCGCCAATCAACACTTATAATTAGAATATAAAGGGCATGTTTGTCGATCAGAACAAATAACTCAACATTTAATCAGAGCTCTGCATGTATGGCATTTAACCAAACAGCAAGAGATTTCCGCTGAATAAACCTTGAAATGACAAGTCAATTCTATTGTATATACTGTATATGCATTGAAATAAATAAAATTGAGATTATAAAGCTGTTTGAAATAAAGGACCTTTTAAATAATCGATCAACATGCAGTAATTGATATATGTAGGCTATATAGATTGGAGTCCATAGTTTATTTTATGGTTAATGCGAACAGTTAACGTTCTGACTGGTAAATATTCGGAATTAAAAAAAAGATTATGAAACCGAGTTCTTGTCAAGATAATACCAGTCAAATCTCCCCTACCCATGTATAACACATGATCAATGTGCAAATAGACGGTCAGTCATAATTGTGATCAAGTTCAGTAGTCATTATATGAAAATTTGGGGAGCCAAAGCAACCTAGTCACCGAGAATTACCGACTCTTCACGACTATTACCAACTAAATTTTAACCGACTAACTGACTGCGCACTTGTCTTTCTACAGCCGACGTCACCCCATCTCTAATGGAAACAATGCTACCTACACTACCTAAGATAAAGTTTCATTCCGGTACTTCCAGTTAATAAACTTCTGCTATAACGCTAAATCCTGAGTTCACGAAGGTATAACGACATGTGAGATCACTATGTGATACACCCATTACGTTACAGACTGAGTTCACGAAGGTATAACGATGTGTGAGATCAGTATGTGATACCCTCATTTCAAAACACACTGAGTTCACCAAGGTATAACGAGGTGTGAGAGCACGTTCAGATGAGACACCCATTCCGATATACACGGAGTACACCAAGGTATGACGATGTGTGAGATCAGTGTGTGATACAGCCATTACGTTACACACTGAGTTCACCAAGATTTTAATATATTTGTGAAATTGTGATACCCCCATAACCTATAAATTGAATTTACCAAGGTATAACGATGTGTGAGATCACTATGTGATATTCCCATAACGTTACAGACTGCGTTCAAAAAGGTATAACGATGTGTGAGAGCACGTTGAGATGGTACACCCATTTCGATATGCACTGAGTACACCAAGGTATGACGATGTGTGAGATCACAGTGTGATACACCCATTACGTTACAGCCTGAGTTCACCAAGGTCTGACGATGTGTGATACACCCATGTGTGATACACCCATTTCGCTAAACAATGCGTTCACCAAGGTCTGACGATGTGTGAAATCCTGTTGCGATACACCTATTTTGTTACACACTGAGTTCACCAAGGTATGACGATGTGTGAGATCACTGTGTGATACACCCATTTCGTTACACACGGAGTTCACCAAGGTATGACGATGTGTGAGATCACTGTGTGATACACCTATTTCGTTACACACTGAGTTCACTAAGGTATGACGATGTGTGAGATTAATGTGTGATACACCCATTACGTTACAGACTGAGTTCACCAAGGTCTGACGATGTGTGAGATCACTGTGTGATACACCAATTTCGTTCCACACTGAGTTCACCAATGTATGACGATGTGTGAGATCAACGTGTGACACACCAATTTCGTTACAGACTGAGTTTAACATGGTATGACGATGTGTGAGATCACGGTGTGATACACCAATTTCGTTACACAGAGTTTACCATGGTATGACGATGTGTGAGATCACTGTGTGATACACCCATTTCGTTACACATTGAGTTCACCAATGTATGACGATGTGTGAGATCAATGTGTGATACACCAATTTCGTTACAGGCTGAGTTTACCATGGTATGACGAATCACGATGTGTGAAATTACTGTGTGATACACCAATTTCGTTACACACGGAGTTCACCATGGTATGACGATGTGTGAGATCAGTGTGTGATACACCAATTTCGTTACACACTGAGTTTACCAAGGTATGACGATGTGTGAGATCACTGTGTGATACACCAATTTCGTTCCACATTGAGTTCACCAATGTATGACGATGTGTGAGATCACTGTGTGATACACCAATTTCGTTACACACTGAGTTTACCATGGCATGACAATGTGTGAGATCATTGTGTGATACACCCATTTCGTTACACACTGAGTTCACCAATGTATGACGATGTGTGAGATCACTGTGTGATACATCCATTTCGTTACACATTGAGTTCACCAAGGTATGATGATGTGTGTGATATCACCCCATTGTGAAACATATTTTAGCAAGGATTATGTCATTTTAAACAATGTTGTTATTGCTTGGTGATTTTAACAACTGTTTTGCTGTATATTCACTAGTTGGTGAAGACGGGAGAGTTTTTCGTTTATTCCTGATTGTCAAGGAATAAATTGTTTTATCCCAGAAAAGCCTATCGCCTGTCTGTATGTGCGTAAAAATGTTCAAGCATTTTCTTAAATCGGGATCTAATTCACTTTGAGGAATATCTTCTAACATAATTACTATTAAGTGTTTCTTTCTCTCTAATATACTTTGACATAAAGCCGTGCGAAATTCAAAAATGCACCATTCACTTTCAACAAAATGACGTGAGAGAACCAGGATTGTATGGCGACTAGATTCCACACTGTTCACAACGTTTTCAGAAATGGCTGCTCCTATTTCGAAATCCCTATGATGTACACATAGCTTTAGTGGCGGGCAATCCTGACCGCTTTCTAATCTCTTCACTAATGACCGCAATACCCAACTCTCGTCTTGGCTGCTGTAGGAAATAAACGCGTCATACTTTTTATCAATGTCAGTCCCGCGAGGTTGACACGGGAGAACAATATGGAGCCTGGTATAGAACAGTATGACGACCTCGCGCCGGTAACGGACAGTCACAATGATCACTAGAAGTAAAATTAACACAGATACACTGAGGACTCCGATCAGAACACGGATTGATTCGTCACATTCTACCTCAACCTGGGTTAACGATTTGAGTGTTCGACCTCGGAGAGATTCTGGAAAGGCACATGTCATATCTCTGAGGTACTCGTAATGCCCTAGATTCGGACGTTGTAAGTATTCAAACAGATCATAGAGCACTCCGCAGGAGCAATTCATTGGGTTATTGCGGATGTCAACAAATGCCGATTCTAGGCGATCAAAGGTCTCAAAGGCTTGTTTAGTAAGAACAGAGATTACGTTATACTGTAAATTTATTGTGCCGATGCCATTGCCAGGTAATCCGCGTTCAATGAAATAGACGTCAGATATATCGTTGTAAGACAAATCCAGGTATTGCAGACTGCTAATCAGACCACGCCATTCTATAAACTCCCGTGGAATAACATTAAAGTTTAAGCGTGACATATTTAGGACTTTTAAAACCGGATACAAAGATTTCTCGAGCACAGATCGAAGATGCTTGGAGGACATTTGCCAGTTACTGTCCTCCAGGTATCTCATCTCTTTGAAGTCACATCTGTAGGACAGTCTCCTGGAATCGTCCCACAGGGCTTTAGCGTTATGTTCAGCAAACTCCTCCTCTTCTTCTCCCCCCGGGGCTGTGGATGCCCAGGCTTCGGGCAAATCATAGTCACTAGTGTCAAGCTCAGTTTTTATCTGCGACGTCGCCATTTTCTCAACGGATAACGGTCCACACTCGGATTGAAGAGACAAATTCCCCACTTCGGTTGCTAGAGTGAATATTTCTATTGCCGTCATAGGCAGAGTACAATTTCTGATCTCCAGTACACGGAGTTCATCGGGAAAATCCGTAAATGACGTATCGAAATATTCAGAATAATATTCTGGCAAATAACAACCAACAACATTCAAATATACCAAATCCCTGGCTTTCATTGGCCAAGGCAAGTGAAAATAGCCATGAGATCTTTTATCACATGTAACTTTTAGCGCAACTTTTGTTTGCTTCACTCTTTTCTTCTGCCAGGCTCGAAAGTCCGAAAAATATAAACGGTGTTCGTTGGGAAGGGCACAGGAAATTTGAATCATATTTCTCAGTTCATCGCGGGAAAGAGTGGTGATGTTCCAGTCAACAAATGTCCCCGATGTTGTGCAATACAACTCCCAGTTGTCCGGCATGCTATCGTTAAATACTGAAGCACTGGTATTGTGAGAGATCGGGGCATAGCTGGCGACTCGGTCTGTATTCACAGTACTCCCGAGCCTTAAGAGCAGCATTACAGAATAAAGAAGCATAGTGACAGTCCTAGGTGACACACATCCTAAACGGCCCGCCATTGTGGGAGACGTCGGGATAAATTCACGACAAACTGATTCATATAGTCTGTACAAACCTAGGTTTTCTTTTGGCTCTTTGGAAACTGTCTGCTGGTGGACTATCTTCATTTCAGGTAGTCATGACTAAAACCCATTCCACTGATTCACTTCTGTGAAACTTTCGCCTTGTCTTTACTCTACATGACAGTGAACACACACTGTATACTGTGACTGTAATGCGCACGACTCTGTTCTGTCATCACAATAAGTCTAACCCATTTTCACATTCAGATCCGGGTCGTCATGTTGACCTACATCTTAAGCAGTGTATCCTCAACTTACAGAGTCCCTACATTTGTACATGTTATCCCTGGTGAATTCTAGGAGAGAGACTTGACTCCAACACTAAGCTAATCTATATCCGTCTTTGTTTGGTCACTCATTGGATAAGGAGTAAAACAGGCCCAGAGCCGCTTAATAAGTAATAAATCTTTATTCAGACAATAACGCAACAAAGTAATGCCGTAATATTAAAAAACAACAACAAAAAAAAAAAAACAACAAAAAATGAGGAACTAGGTTTCACGTTATTCGGCAATTGACAGAAAGGCTATGTTACATAATCCTGTAAATTAATAAATACAAAGAGTGTATTACACTGGGAATTAGGAATACCCCAACTATTGCTAGAGTAAATGTTTGGAAGAAAACGTCACGAGACAGGAAGTGTCCAGTGTGTTATCCTTTCGACCATTAATGCGAACAACGCTAATGGCAATCGAACTTCACTGTGCAATTTTCTATATATTGTTTTTTGTTAGCGAGCTATTAACTATAATCTCAAATACCCAAATCAACTGTCATCATGCCAAGGTCAGAATGGGAATGTCTACTCCATTTGAGATTCCTACGCCTAAACATAATATAAACATGATTTATCAATGCTGTATTTAAAAAAATTCTTTGCCAGTCCCTTTAAACTAGTTTATGACTGGGAACTCGCACAGACTTGTTTCGGTTTAGCTGTGATCGTTGTCGCTGTGTCATCTCCCAATGTCACGGACTTTTTTAAAATAAATAACAGAATTCTGCGGGTCAATTACACAATACATCCGTGCTTGCTGTTAAGCAGTCTACACTCGAGCAGACGTCACTTAAAAAGTAGCCTACTAGCTAGTCTAACCGGCGTCAAAGTTCAAAGTGTTATAACAAGTGTCAAATTTTATTTGTCTGAGTGAAGAAAATGCTGATATCTTTTGGTATATAAATTAATAAATAAAACCATAGCCTTTCTTGATTAGGACAAAAACCACTTGGCTATAAAAGATGAGTTAATACACAGTTAACCATATATATATATTTGAAATAAATGAAGACAGAAAAATTTGCTTGCCTCCATCGGGAATCGAACCCGGCACCTTTGGGTTACAGGCCCAACACTCTACCGACTGATATTATCATATATGTCGAGAATGGCCCGGAACGCGGCTGCGGTGCTGTGTAGAACTCGACAGTTCATGGGCGCTCGTCTCATTGTCTTGTTCTATAGTGCATCCAATTAATGGTAGTTGAGAAGTTCTGATAGCTGAAGGTATGAAACTCTCAATGTAAACTTTAGGTCAACATAATCTTACATCTTCTAAATAGACTATTAATTTTATCCGAAAATGATTGAACCCTTTAACAAAACAGCCTCCAACAGAAAATGGAATGACCTGTACTGGGATCTAAGTTGACTTGATGTGTCTTGTACGTGATTTGAATTGAATTTATTTATTCACCATAAAATATATCAGAGATTAAAATACAAACAGGAGATAGAATTAAACCCCAGGGGGGCTTACGTTTCTTTTCCGTGAGATAGGCTCATACATGACATATAAACAAATGGTGATGACAGTATAACATAATGCTATAAAATGAATCGAAATTATAAAATTAAAAAAACTTAATTGTAAAGTATATATACAATTTCATTACAGGACAAACAAAGAAAACAAGAAAAGAAAAACCAGCAAATCCCAATATTAAACTTAAATGATCATTCAGTTTAAAAGATCATTCAGTGAGCTCTTTAAAAGAAATGTCGACAAATTTCTTTTGAACAATGATATGGATTTTATATTTTTACAATTATATGGGAATCTATTCCAAACCTTTAACTCGTAATGTTAAACGTGACAATTCATAACGATACGAGGGGCAGTGGATATTAACAGAAGACTGACGGGCATCATGACCAGACACAGCTCTAGCTATTCTATAAATAGTTTGCAACGCTTTAGGGATAAGATAAGATTGGTGTCTGAACGTTTGAGTAAACTGCAGAGTTTGCAACTCATTTATTTCAGGTAGAGGTAAAATACTGTAACGAAGAAATAAGGGTTTGGTATGGCTTAGTCTATGAGACTTAGTAATAATTCTTAGAGCTTTTTTCTGAAGAGTAATAAGTGACTTTTTACGTGCATGTATAGGTATTGCTCCAAATAAAATTCTCGTAAGAAAAGGGGATTATATTAAATGAATTACTTTTTCCACTTTAAATACTCTTTTAAAAGGTTTATCAATCCACTATTACGAGCTAGTTTAGTATAAAGGTATATTCTATGTGGTCTTTCCAGTTCACTTGGTCTTTTACATATATACCTAAAAACTAAAACGCGTCACATTTTCAACAGGTTCATTGGATACTTAAACTTTAACGGTGTATCTTATAACTTTGCTGGGAGGAATTACTGTGCACTTTGTTTTGTTTACATTAAGAGAAAGTCTATTAGAAATGAACCTGCCATTAATCTTCTCTAATTCTGAATTTACGAGGTCGGACAAGTTTTGAGGATTTGTGTCAGAAGCATGCAAACATGTATCATATGCAGAAAATATAGTTTTTAATACATGGGACACGTCAGCGAGATTAATTAATGTACAAAAAGAATAAAATAGATCGTAAGATATATCCCTGAGGGACACCACATGTTTACAGGCAAAACAGAGGATACAGTGTTTTTGTAAGATACAGATTCAGATTCAGATATTTATTGAGGTAAGCATTCATATGCTCCTTGTCGCCATAGGTGACACAAAACAATTTTAAAAATTTGACTAATTAAAACAAAGATCCTAAAGAATAATGTGTTTTATGTGAGACTAAGAGAGAACAATGGGTGACTTTTACGTAACTTCTCCGCTTCATATACAAGAAACTGCCAGTTTTTCTTAATCTGGTTGTTGATGAAGTAGTCATTAAACTTTAAACATGCTTGGTTTTCTCCAAAAGTAAGACTTGATATATTTAAATCATAAATCAACATATAACGGACAGACAAACATGACATGATACGCATCCTCTACACAGTTTAATGAACAGAGAAGACATATTATTCCATGCATGTCTGGCTACCCGATAACTATACCATGTCGATCGGTTTCAATCCGTAAATTATGTTTGTTTGTTTGATTGGTGTTTAACGTCGGACTCAAGGGTATTTCACTTATATAACGACGCACACAAATACAGGACATCACAAACAAATCTGCTTCCCGTTATCCTTTAGCTCTGGGAACACCAGGGCAACAGAAAGCAACCTCTTTTCTCGCCTCTT
>JARFOD010004257.1:0-10320 GCA_031763545.1 Mopalia muscosa | reverse complement strand
GTCACATTAGATGTTCTTTTTCTATGTGTCAAATATGTATTTTTCTCGCCCTTGTGCAATAATCTTTAAACCTCTTCAGCCAACAAGTCCAATTTTACATCCATGACAGCCATGCTCCTATCCCAGAAGTGAAAACGTATTAGGTGGTCACGAGACACTGAGGAAAACATGAATATTCATTACACCGGTGCTGTGGTTTGTTCAGCCTTCAAGTCATACAAAAATTTTTTTTTTCTTTGGGATTGAGTTGAAGAGGCGTACGACTAGTGCTCTGTCCTTTTGATGTGCCATCGACCCAGACTGTCATCTGTTTTGAATAAGTTGTATAACGAGAAATAAACGTCTGTTCAGACAGAAGATCATAAAGAGTTGTAAGCATACAACTTTTTTTACTACAAATATATTCTTTAAAAACGAGGTTATTTGCATAATAATTATCTAGGTAGATTAGCAAGAAGACCATATTCACGGAAAATCTCGTTTGTGATGAAATATGGCACCAAATGACAACTGACATGAACTTGGACCGCGATATTCGACTTTTTTTCAATGATGATCAGGTGATCTCTGATAGCCAATGGCCATCCTCCAAAACTGGTAACGTAACATGACCAAGAATGGGTCTTCTAACGTAAATTATAGTTCCATAGTCGTGTATTCACAGAACGAAGATGGCATTTCTCATTTGACATGTATCTAAGTTTAAGAATTCTCTTGAATTTTCTGTCGATTAATAGATTGCATAACTTTTCAGGTCTATATGAATTAACTGGGGATATATATATATAGGCAGAAGTCCATTAACTGGGACTTCTGATATAGGTCATAGTTATGTTACCGATCTGTATTCGTCACTTTTATGCTGATCCAAAACCAAAGCGGCAGCAGAGTTGAGGGCTTGGGATAAACAGGCCACAATAGACAGAATCTAAGGCATTTAACTGTAAACGCTATCGATGTTTTTATACCTACTCTACGAAAATTGATTTTAAAAATATCGAACGGTTGTTGAGATAGAATCTGGCAACCAAAGTGTGAGGTAGGAATGAAAGGACAAATGGAGCGCATTATATCCTCTACGAAGTATAGTAGGGGATATAAAGCGCTCCATTCGTCCTTTCATTCGGACCTCACACTTCGGTTGCCATATTTTATCTCAACAACCGTTCGATATTTTTAAAACCAATTTTTAATATAGTTCAACCAGATAGTGAAGTGGTGTATTTTGCTATGTTTGTGTTTATACAGGTCATACCGGTACCTAATTTGCTTATTGCAATTTTCTGGGCGAAATGTGATCCCCTTCCTCTTGTTTACAGGAAAAACTATACATCTTACTTCACATCTTTTAACGACTGTATTTGTTTACAAAATTTGGTGAAACGCAGTACCTCCCGTCTGTATGAGTAAGGTACATACAGAGCCCCCCACCCCCACCCCCTAAAAAATCAAATAAAATAAATAACCTTCAATAGCGGGGTGCCATAATCTGATAATTCCAGCTGTCCTGCTGCTTTTTGTCATCCATTGAGCTGACTTGCCGTCATATAAGTGAAATAATAAATAAATTACGGCGTTAAACCCCAATCAATCAAATGAACAGATGAAATGTTTTTTTTTAAATGTGGCTTTAACGTTAAAATAAACTCAATTTGACTTATCCTTTTTCATTATTTTTGGCATTAAACAGTGTGGGGTTTATCATGGGTATTTTTCTGTTTCACATGAGTTATGCATGTCGTCGCCCAGTCTAACAACAGAAGGATGGATTATAAAACAACGTTTCATATTGTAATATGTCGTGATATAGGGTAACTATATACATTTATACAAGAAACATAAGAGAAAAAGCAGCTTTACACCGATTAGTTAATAGCAATTTTATTTTCATGTCCAGGTCTGGTCGGCGTCGACGTTACTCGGTGTTGTACAGTAACAGCTGTGAGCCATCTGATCTCAGCATCGGATCCGAGGTAAGAAAAGTACTAGATATCGGATCTCACATTGGATCCGAGGTAAAAGCACTAGATATCGGACCTCACCATCGGATCCAAGGTAAGAAAAGTACTAGATATCGGACCTCAGCATCGGATCCGAAGTAAGAAAAGTACTAGATATCGGACCTCAGCATCGGATCCGAGGTAAGAAAAGTACCAGATATCGGACCTCACATTGAATCCGAGGTAAGAAAAGTACTACATATCGGACCTCAGCATCGGATCAGAGGTAAGAAAAGTACCAAATATCGGATCTCACATTGGGTCCGAGGTAAGAAAAGTACTTAATATCTTACCTCAGCATCGGATCCGAGGTAAGAAAAGTAACAGATATCGGACCTCACCATCGGATCAGAGGTAAGAAAAGTACCAGATATCTGATCTCAGTATCGGATCCGAGGTAAGAAAAGTACCAGATATCGGATCTCATATTGGATCCGAGGTAAGAAAAGTACTAGATATCGGATCTAACATTGAATCCCAGGTAAAAAAAAGTACTACATATCGGACCTCAGCATCGGATCCGAGGTAAGAAAAACACCAGATATCGGATCTCACATTGGGTCCGAGGTAAAAGTACTAGATATCCGACTTCAACATCAGATCCGGGGTAAGAAAAGTACTAGATATCGGATCTCACATTGGATCCGAGGTAAAAGTATTAGATATCGGACCTCAGCATCAGATCCGAGGTAGGAAAAGTACTAGATATCGGATCTAACATTGAATCACATTCGATCCGAGGTAATAAAAGTACTAGATATCGGATCTCACATTGAATCCGGAGTAAAAAAAAGTACTAGATATCGGACCTCAGCAACGGATCCGAGGTGAAAGTACCAGATATCGGACTTTAACATCGGATCCGAGGTAAGAAAAGTACCAGATATCGGATCTCACATTGGATCCGAGGTAAGAAAAGTACTAGATATCGGACCTCACCATCGGATCCGAGGTAAGAAAAGTCCAGATATCGGATGTCACATTGGATCCAAGGTAAGAAAAGAACTAGATATATCGGATCTCAGCATTGGATCGGAGGTAAGAAAAGTACTAGATATCGGATCTCACATCGGATCCGAGGTAAGGAAAATACCTGATATCGGATCTCACATCAGATCCAAGGTAAGAAAAGTACAAGATATCGGACCTCATATTGAATCTGAGGTAAGAAAAATACTAGATATCGGATCTAAGCATTGGATCCGAGGTAAGAAAAGTACTAGATATCGGGTCTCACATCGGATCCAAGGTAAGAAAAGTACTAGATATCGGATCTCAGCTTCGGATCCGAGGTAAGAAAAGTACTAGATATCGGATCTCAGCATCGGATCCGAGGTAAGAAAAGTACTAGATATCGGATATCAGCATCGGATCCGAGGTAAGAAAAGTACTAGATATCGGATCTCAGCATCGGATCCGAGGTAAGCAAAGTACTAGATATCGGATCTAAGCATCGGATTTGAGGTAAGAAAAGTTCTAGATATCGGATCTCAGCATCGGATCCGAGGAAAAAAAAAATACTACTGATATCGGTGCCGAACCTGAGTTTTAAGGTGGTTATGTAACTTACGGGTGATGATTTTTGATGATTAAAGTTTTGATTGACATCTTTAAGAACGTCAAAACGGTTGCAATTTTTTTCTTAAAATTATTTTACAGGCAGTAGACTGTTCACCGTGTGTGCATGAGAGTGACATTCTAGGTAAAATGAGGGATGGTGTTTGTGAAGGCGACAGACTTGTTTTACGGGGAGCTATCATGTTAGTGAATCAGGCCCCGCGCTGGGTGTGGAGTGATGCCGCCTTGAGATGTATCGGCGATTACCTTGACTGTACCTTCTACTCAGGGGGACTGGCGAACAGATTTACGGTGGGCTTCAACAGAAAATCAGAGGTGGTCGTCAGATGTGACCGACAAAGCTTACGGTTGATCGCCAGGAACTATTCAGCACTGGCCTGGCAAGCTGTAGGACACGCTGTTCATGCCATTCAAGAAGGCTGGTCAAGATCCAAGAAGAAAGTCAAAGACACAGAAATTATCCCTCGGTTCAAATCGAACACGATGAAAAATACAAGCTAAACTATTCCAAATGAAAAAATGAAAAAATGCAATTTACTTATTCATAAACAATGACAAAATAAGTATAAAATTTTATTATATAAATGTCCAACTTTAATCCTGTACATTGTGTCAAACAAGATCAATAGTATTTGGTGTGTGAATTTTCTGATAGGTATATGCCTACATACAGTCTGTCTGTAGGTCTGTGCCACTCTTCAAGTGGAATAAACAGGAATGATAAAAAATAGCAATTTACTAGGAAGATTTGGTATTCGACATTTCAATATATAAGCGAAATTGAAAACGACAACTGAAGTAGTTCTACTGGTATTTCAATTTACTTACTTATTTTTCTCAGTGCTAGTTATTCATTACCAACCGCTATGATAACGACGCTTCGAGATTAATATCAACTGGTGTTCAACAAAGATTTGGTAAAAATCCATCGACATTCCTTTCACCTTTGAGATTTAACCAACAGCTATATGAACTGCACAAAGATGCCAATTTCGCGCTAATAGAGATAAGAGGTAATTTGTAGTGATCGATAAACAGCTGACGAAGATCGATCAGACCGTATAGCGTTTTTTTGTAGGTGTAAGTGAGATATTTAGATGTGGTGTATTCAGCAGCCAAATGAGATTAGCACAAATCAGGTTGTTAGTTTGTTAAGCAGAAGTCCCTCCTGCCGACAAAGTAGGCCTACACCACAGAAAGGGTTTTTATGGCACACATTTTCAATTTCTTTTGGAATGAATATGAGGAAAAAATGAATTAATTTAAGAGAAATTATCTTGAATTTATTTTGACTTTGATATTTACCGTTGAATGAACATTATAAGTCAAATGTAGGCTACTCAATCTGAATATTGTCATCCTGACCTTGGCTACAATCTATATAAATCTGAATCCGATACTGTATCCAATATAATCTAAAACTGACAAGCTGGCCAGATTGACTGGCATAAACAGTAAATTCAACACAAAATAAATTAATCACATTTACAATACCAGAATGAGGTTAAGGAAAACTCTCTACATCACTGATTGTGAGGTATCATGTGAAGTTGGTGGTCGACATGGGCGACAAATCTAGAACATGTCGAGTGCGTGGTAAACACTTCAGCCTCAGATGCCTTGTGGTAATGTACGGTCTCACGTCGTTGAGCATACTTTACAACCCAACCCAACACAAAACAGGTTTCAAGGTATATAGCTATTTTGCAGACAAATTTCGCTGCCATTTGAATTTACGCCAGTCTATTTGAGTTGCAATTAGAACTGGGTGTTCACCTGCTTCTGCCTCTATGTTATTTAAAACGAATTGGTAACTTGTTTGGGATGTTGGATGGTTGACTGATGCCCCATTAAAACATAAAACACTACATTCCAAATGGTCCTGTTTTTTGACCAAGCGATCCATACTCAAGTCATGGAGATAAGACCGCAACGGTTTTAATAAATTGAGTTCGACTTTTTCATTGCGCCCACATCGGGTTAAAGAAGTCTATATACATCACTAAATCAACATTCACTGGAACATATATTCTTGTAGTCCTGGTTCCTGAAAGTAAAATCTTTTATATACTTTGGGGGCATTGTTGGCTTTAAATAATAACATTTCGAGAATGGCGTGTTCACTTTTTGACCAGGCCGCCATTTAATTGAACTGTTGGAGAGTATCCGATCTTCTGAATGGCTCTAATACCAACGTTTACATCCATATCTATCAAACAAAATCATAATAATTATCACCTGCACTAAAGGGTTCAGATTCGATTTATTTTGCCAATGCTATTTCAGTAAACTTCAATAAAGCCTTAATCGGCCTTACATGGACAAAATATTAAGATTGCTCACTCCTGTTAATAGTGTCAAGGCTATCTAGAAAGTATAAGGAAATACATATCTGACTGATTCCTTAAACCTGACCAGTTCTCAAGGCATGGAGAATCGCGACCATGGCGAGATTAAGTTCAACACGCTATATTTATGGTCAAACCCTTCTTAAGTACCCATTTATCGCCAATAAAAGATCGCGTGCAACCATATTTCCATACATCCGTTTGCGCAAGGACGGACAGTGAAATGCTCTTACTGTATTCTTTCGTTCAAAATAGGCCTACTTCATTCTTGATGGCTTGAATGCGACAATAGCTATGTCTCAAAAGATTAGTGATTGCGGTACTACACGCAATACGTTAATTGCCTCCTTGGGACTGTTGAGAACCAATATATACTAGACGTATAAACAAATGACACAATTAATAAGGGCTTACTCTGGTGTAAAAAGAACTGAGGTATACTCAGGCACTTAACTCGAAATTCAATGAAGCTTTCCAAAAAGAATAACATTAAAGGCTATACTGTAGCCGGCGCCTGAACCGCGACACTGTGTCCCAGAAGCAGTGGCCATAGTTACGCAACAAGAGTGCTAATAGAATAACTAAGCTAAAATAACTGTTGGGACGGAATCCTGTGGAGCTAACCTCACTTCTCTCAGGTTCAACTCGAGTTAGTGTCATTTGTCCTTTATAGCAGAAGTGGAGTATTTGACAATGTTTAGGCCAGTATATTTTACAATTGTGGAAATTTTAAAGCGGAGCTGTCTGACAGACTGTTGTGGCTGCATGTTCATAAAAGTTATATAGGCTTTAGGACCAATATAGTTTAAACAGTATTTTTATTGGGGTATAAAATACTTGAACCGTATTTCCGTATTTTAAACAAGTCTAATGAGCCATTTGAAGTCATGTTTTAGGCATATAAAATATAATTAGACAGTTCTTATTTAACCCAAAATAGCCGGATATTGAAAATAAGTTTAAATTACACTCAAACTCTTTATCGCTATCTTAGTCTACATTGTATGATAAACTATTAGAGATACATCTCTGCATCTATATTCGCCGATATAACACTTCTATGGCAAAGAAATTTTATACAATTACAGGTCTATTGTTTTTCACGGTCATAGGTTAAATCTAGATAGAGGAAATCTTGTGAAAAAGTTATTCGATTTTTCTAAAGGTGATGGAGTTCAACGGTTCGTGTGATGTGTTAAAATAAAGTTGACATTTCACTAAGGAGAAACCTTGCAACCCATAAAGAAGCGCTTCTTTAACAGTAGTTGCTATGGCCATCTTTATTTGCTATTTTCACTCGTATATTTCCTTTCCATTAGCTGGCTTTCAGATAGCTTAGTTATACATAGCGGAATTACCATTCCGCTACGCAGATCGCCCTATACCGCCTGGGCTGGATTCCACCACCCTCGCCCAAACAAACTAACTACTTCGCTTACCCTGTCGATACTTGCTTGCTTCAGAGAAGTCGTTACAAGGAACGTATCACAATAATTTCAGCTCCCGACTCGCCTTCTGGTATTTTATATATCCAGTCTAAAGTTGCGCTGACCAAAAATTTGTTTCAAGTCGACAATGGCGGACTCGACCCCCCACAATGCACTGCGCGACATGACGTTTCGAAGTGGCGCTGCACTTTATCCACCCCGGATAATATTTTCAACACACACAAAAACCTGTATGTAAAAAAATACTAATTGCCAAAACTGTACTTTTTATCAACTTTACGTTAAGTAAATCTTTGTCGCGTTTTTCTTATTTGTTTCAATTCACTTTAAATCATACAATTACAAAAAATAAAATCAAAAAATAACATTTGATGAAAATATATAGGCAACCTTGGATGGTGTAGGGTAAGGAGAACCTCTCTTCACGCGAGTGGAAATCACTGAAAATTTTAACTTCTTTGGACACGGACTTTTGACAGGTGTTAAAGAGGCAGGAGGCAGTGTTGGGTCCGAGATGTTCGACGCTTCTCCAATATTTTCTTCCGTCTTTGGTGATCTGACACATCCATCAAACTTAATTGGCGAGGATGGTCTCGCGGCAAACTTCAAACGAACAAGTTTTCGTGTGTGTTGAAAATATTATCCAGGGTGGATAAAGTGCAGCGCCGCTTCGAAACGTCATGTCGCGCAGTGCATTGTGGGGGATCGAGTCCGCCATTGTCGACTTGAAACAAATTTTAGGTCAGCGCAACTTTAGACAGGATATATAAAATACCAGAAAGCGAGTCAGGAGCTGAAATTATGGTGATACGTTCCTTGTACCGACTTCTCTGAAGCAAGCAAGTCTCGACAGGGTAAGCGAAGTAGTTAGTTTGTTTGGGAGAGGGTGGTGGAATCCAGCCCAGGCCGTATAGGGCGATACGTATAACTAAGCTAGCTTTCAGCAAGCATATAGGAAGCGTTTGATTGATAACTTATGGATCCATTAAAAACTACTTTCAGAGCTTTAACAAGTTTACTATCACACTTTGGAATGCATAACCTCATATACCGAGTCCGAGGAAGCATCAGTGACCATTCTGGTCAAGTGTTTCAATGCCATAAGCTGTCATGTCAGAGTTCAGATCATGGACTCTTCTCTCTGGCGCAGGGATTTGGCGCTGGCCTATTCTCTGAAGTGCAACAACAACCTCGTAAGTGTGCTCTCTTTCGGAAAAGAAATAACAGCAAGTTAACCCACAATTGACTCCACTCAAACTCCATAATAAAGGATAAAGATGGATTTATTTCAGAATCTATGTTGATGGTTGTTGATTGAGAGAGAGGATTAAAAGTGGTAAAAAACTGTAAAGAAAAGAATGAATCGAATTACAAAGATATCGAAGTATACATTAACGATATGGCAATTTAAAAAGTCAATACGTTAAAGACGTACCACAAGTTTTCTCCCATTGAGGAGATGTCAAAACTTATTCCCCCTTATTTATCACCAACTGTGAGAGGGGTAAATAAAAATACTAAAATACTGAAATTACTTTGTATCAGCTAATGTTTAGACTAATAAAAATCACCAAAGGTCCATAAAGTTTTATTCCCATTAGGGGTAAATTGTGGGCGAATTAGCAAACGAAAACGTAAAAGCAATGTCATTGGAATATCTGATTGCGAAATACCCACAAATATTTGCTTCGAGAATTAGGTCAAACTTCACTGACACCAAAGTCTGCAATAATATACCAATAGTCGCTTGGCAGTCAAAACACCGGTCAACGTTATAACAGATCAAAAGTTACTACAACAAAAATGCATAGTTACACTGTGGTAGCTGTAGGTTTCCAGGAAAATGAAGTGAGATATAGTTAAAGTTTTCAGCCGTAAAATCTGTGGCGATGTAGAAAATGTTGAAATGAAAATGAACCTCCTAACACTGAAGAGCTCCAAAAAACAAATACATATGGAAGACTGTAATTGACAATACAGTACAGTAAGCCTGGCATGAATGTTGATAGAACACTCGCCATTTCACCGTTAGTTCCACCACATAAAATTGCCACCAGTCTCCCTTTGGGTAGGTCAGGGTTATCCCCAAGACATTTCTGTGTGAATTTAAAAGAAAAAATAAACAATTCTTTAAAATAGGCCAAGCTTAAAGAATTGTTTGCCGATTTTAACCACAAATGCCTAGCACAGAACATTAACTATATATGTAATATATAATCAACTATATAATCATCCCGCCGTACTTGCAAGTTCGTGCCGTCTACTCGCAAAAACGTCGGCAAAAGTTGGGGATCCGTACCGCCTCGGTACGGATTTGGGAGACCGCAGACATGCACTTGTAGTGCACGAGAAACTTTCGCTGCGTTCGAGCTGCGGTACGGCTACGGATTCCCCACCAGTACGGGTGACGCGTGTGCCCTCTACAGCCAATGAGCACACAACGCACTGACTCCGTGAGTCTTTTAAAATTTTTCCCACGGTCACGGACGCTGCGCACGTGTTGAGTGTGTTGTCCGTGCCTACTCGGCAGTTCCCCCAGCTCAACTCTCCAATGAGCACGAAGAACTCACCGGTGGACCGTACCGAGGAAGCATATGCTCTGCACTTACAAAGCACGTTCTGCAGTATATATAAAATCCGAGCCGACGGACGAGTGCCAATATTTCGTCTGCAACATGCCTAAGAAGACACAGAAGAAGGAGTCAGCTGCATCATCAGAACCCGGAGTATGCAGTGGAATGGGCAGCATCTTGAGGCAGCAGCAGCAGCAGTCGCACGAAGATCGCACGTTTTAAGCACGTACTACTCACTTACCACATGCGCAAAGTACGATGCACGTACCGCTCACGACCAGGCGTGGCGTGTGGGCCACGTACTTACACCTTGCGCAACCGTGGGAGTTGCGAATGTTGACGTACTCTCTCCCTGTCCCTGGCCCGGGGGGGG
>JARFOD010004246.1:0-11698 GCA_031763545.1 Mopalia muscosa | reverse complement strand
GGGAGACTATAACTCCAATCTGGAAAGTATATTGGTACTTATATTCTCCCGATTGGGTTTAAGTCTTTCGATAAGGACTTATAGTCCCTCGATTGAGACATATCTTTCCCATAATGGGACCTATCGTCCTCCGAGTAGGTTCTATCGTCTTCCCATAATAACCTATCGTCGCTATGTTATCTCCTAATTAGGAGATAATCTCGTATCAGCACATGTTAAACGTTGCAAAGAGAAAATGGCCGTCACATCGCCCGGTTATCGTACAGTTGGTTATCTGATAGGTTAATTTTAAAATTTATTTTAAACATTCAATCGAACCCAAAACCTATCAATTTATTTACAAATAAATTATTTTGGGGTTTTATTTATTGAAATTGGAAAGTATTCAGTCCGTATTCGAAAACACGTGTGACCTAGATCAATATAGTAAACAATCACTATCTTTTGCCACTTTGTTGGAGTTGGCATTGATTCGTGGTTATTTACTAATATAATCTAGGGCACACGTACTGACTGTATACTTTTCAACATATAACATATGACTCGATCATATACCTGATGGTCGACCAGCGGACTAGATCCGGTGAACGGTACATCGAAGCAGGATTAGTATGCGAACACGCTACCGCTAAGCCACAACCTACGTCACGTACAGCATGCAGCATTATTAGCTTTGTATTACTCCGCCAATATACTCCACTGCTTATATACCGAAGGCAGTGGAGTGTATTGGCGGAGTAATACAAAGCTAGCAGCATTATGAGCTGTTATTAAAATACACATTTTTACCTCCCCGAGTTAGAGAGGTAGCGACCCGTTTGTTTCAGCACAGTAAAAATGTCGGACATTATTTCTTTGTTTTCCGTCGACACTGGTATGGGGTGATCCAAAACTGTCGTTTTAACTCCGAACTTTGCTCTGCCATACATCGACTGTTAGATCTCGCAAAACTAATACATCCCACTATAGAACAACCTGGGAACGCACTTGTTGAGGATCTGCACGAAGCTTGTGTTCGATCACTTTATAATTTTTTTTTTTTTTTTTTAAAATTTCGCAATTTGATTTCAACCGGATTACATAATGTGTCGCGTCCCAGTTAAACTGTCAAATAAATAAGAAAAAATCAGGAAAAGAATAAGAAATTGTAATGAAACATATTAATAATTGCTTTCTCTGTACTGGACTGGAATTTAATATTGATACATTTTCTTCTTTACAGAATTGAAATCAACGGCTTATGGTAATGTGTGACCAACATAGATTTTCACGCCATTCAATGAATTTTCTGGACAGTAGCTTTAAAGAAGTTGTTAGCAGACGATATTTCCAACACTAAGCATTAATTAATACAAATTGCGTGTCACTTCTCTGTTATTCAGAACGCTGTAAGACACAAATGAATCAATCACGCAATTAATCGTTCAATCAATCAAAGTAAACTTCTTAATAAATTTTCAGAACAACATTGGAAAAGAATGATCAGTCAATGTATGCACTTTTGGTATTTAACTGTCTTTATATCACTGCTGATCTGGTAAACATCAGATCGATGATTTCTGTACCAATTTTTATGTTTGGTCAGACAAAGATCTAAGGAAATCTAAAAAAGGGACAAATCAAATACGTCTGTCACGTTTAAAGCAATGTATCGCCTCTGCAGTAATATCATGGGAAACAGCAGAGAAGGACTATATTATTTTCAAGCAATGGCCCTAATTATACGTATTCGTGGTTATCTGTTACAGTGGTGATGTTACGGTTCCTCCAGTTGCTATAGTATTTCAATGTTTGGACCTATTGAAGAGGGATAAGGCGCCGCGGTTACACGCTGCTGCGCATGCTCGATTACTCGAACTAGGATGAAATCCTTTACCCATTCTAAAATATAATCAATTTTACTTCCTACGTCGAGACATTGACTCTTAAGATACACCCGGGCCATCTTGTTTCGCACTTCTTTTATTTGCTGGTCCGTGGCTGATAGGTCGCCCCAAATATTGGGAAGAATTAATGCACTATGGCCTGGCATAGCGTACGAGAGTTGTCTTAGTCTCGTCCACGACAGAAACTCTCGCGAGAATACGATTGTGTTGCTCGGTGGCACTCTATATAAAGTAACATTGAAGCTCTAGCGAGCGACTACAAGCACTCACTATTGAATAGGCATAAGGAATTGAAAACTTGTTTCATCAGATCTATGGACGAGCAGGGAGCCATGGTTAAATTCAGAGATTTTATTTATTTATTTATTTATTTATTCGTTGTTGTTGTTTGTTGTTTGGGGTTTTTTTTGCAAGGGAGATAATTGAGTCTGTATTTAATCACACACATTTGCAACATGCATGGAGGTTATCGCTTTTTTGTGGTCATACTGCATGAACGGATTGAGGTTTTGTCTGGACGCCTTTGAACTATTCCAAGCGGTATTTATAAATCTTGCATCAGAATGACTTTTTAAAATGAAAATCCAGATATACAATCGTAAATCAGGAATGAAACATGCTCTGACAAACTCCGCGCAGTGTTTGTATTTTGTGTAATACAAAATGGTCAGTCAATCCGTAAGGGTCAAATTATCGACCGACAGTGGAATGATCGGTTGTATTTTTAACATTAAAATTATATCAAATTTTAAACAAAATCACTACTCGTGATTCGATGTCTGGTTTTCTCAACTTAACGTCGTTTCAGTCGCTAATAATTTTCGAATTAAAATCGTTATACAATCATTACGAATATTCTTCTACATTACACGTTTAGCTACTGTTATAGACCCAATACTTACCCGCGCAAACTAGGAAGAGTAATCGCTAAAGTCGCCAAAATAAGGAAAACCTTCATCATATAAGTTAACAGAATTAAATCACGAACAAAAATACACTGGGGTATGTAAACTTGAACAGTCCCATAAATGTATATGTATGCGCCTCCTATCTGATTACATTGTGGACTTTAGATCATTTTTATAACATTATAGATAGAGATCTTTTCTGATAAAATAAATATGATCAAAATTTATCTAATTGATGACAGCTTCGTTTTATCTTAATAGATTTTCTACAATTTCAGTTGAAACGCACTCTGGATGAGACCAACCTGCGTTGGGAACTTATGTCCTCTTAATTATGTTACGGCAGTTTATTTTAAATGGCGGAAGCGGCAATATTATTGATAGAAGGAAACCATAGCCAGATGTGCAAACATCGTGATGTTTGTATGTACAGAAACTGATTTTATATTTCTACTAATTGATCAGGCTGGTTCCGGGATGTCGATTTATAAAAGACGATTAATCGTCGCATGTCCTAAATAAGCCTCTATAGATAGGCGGCCATGTCTTGCTACTTTTATCACTAGACAGAAGAGCCACACAAATTCTGTTGTCACACTACGGGCTTTAGCAAAACTGATAGAAGCCATTCAAATCCGCAGAACAAAACCAGCACTAAATAGACACTGGGTTTTACATGCCCTTACATGCCCTTCGCCTATGAAGATCTGACCAAAGCCGTACCCCGCTAAGTTATCCCAAAGCCCATACAGTCGTTACCTACACCATCAACCACATGCCTATTTACTGTTTACACTTACACACCTTGCTACATGTACTTATCTTGTTATTGTTTTAATGTTTGCTTAACTCATTATACTGATACCCACTCTAAGCTACCCTGTTGGCACACCTGTGAAATCAACAAGCCTATTTAGCTATTCATTTTTAAACTGCACGTCTACAATTCCACAGAACAAAAACGTATTGCTTTCTGCAAGATTTTCAAATCGGTTAAAATTCACAATGCTGTAATATTTTAAAAACTCGTAGCGCACAAGAGAGTTTGTCGCGTGACGTCATGAAGAAATGATTAGTCGATGTCATATTTAAGTTCCTTTAATGATCACAGTCCAATGGATATAGGGTTATTGCAGCCAGGAACATCGCTTTAAAGCATCATCTGTGGTCGTTGTTCGCTGATGTTCATACCGCGCATGGCGCTGAATGAAAGAACGCACTTAGGCTCCCTGTATGGGCATCATAAAGTTAAAAACCAGTTTACCTAGCATTTTACGCGTCCGGCAAATCTGCATGGAATGAAACATGAAACTTAATGTTATTTCACTCATATGACGGCGTACCAGCCTAATTGATGACAGAAACCACCCTTGACGCCACAAGAAAAAACAGACAAGACAGGAACATATAGGACAACTACAGGACGTAATACAAAGACATCACAAACAACAGATTGACCTCGCGACGTCCCTAAGACTTGAAGGTCAATTTGTTTGACAGGACGCCCTTGTCGCATTCCGTCCTCACAGTGAGGAAATATCACCTTCATTAAAATGGGAGGATTAGCGAGGAATATACTATGGGTTTATTCAGGTCTCCTGGAGTGTAAGAGTCTATTTAAAGACCAAATAACAAAATAAACCACAAAAACACACATCATAATTGACTCCCGTTTAATATTACAAAGAAATATTTAATAAATGTGCCAACGTGAGAACACAATGTTTCACACCGGCTTTATTTTAACGTGAGATGTCTAAATAATTCCGCAGAAACGAACTCTTCGTTGACATATTATTAATCTCCACCTTCTTTAGACTGTTAATCGAGCATAATGGAGATCGGTGTAAGGAATTTATAGATAACCCAAATAAATAATCAATCTAACCAACATTCTTTGGGATTGACACACTGTAAACTGTAACACATCTTCTTCGATATATACATTTTTCGTCTTGTCAATATGGTAAATATGGGAATTTGTTACCTTCGTGACTCTTATTTTCGAAATTAAGTTTTATTTAATTTGTAGTGATCGATATATGCTGATGAAAAGGTGTCCTTACCGATTCCTAGAATATTCCCTAGTTCCCATTATACGCTTATTAAAAAAAAACAATTTATATACACTGCACATCATATAATCGCATTGCATCAAATATATAACAGAAGAATCGGTTAATACAAACGAACATCTGTAATTATATAATGTTGTTTTCGTTTCATAAAAAAAGAGAAAAATACAAGTTTATAATTTATCACACAGTTACATAAGTTTACCTCCTATAATACAATGATAGAATAATGCAGTTTGCTAATATTCAACTATGTTGCATATTTATATGGATATATCTCTTCATTTATTTAAAATATATATCTCATGATATAACTTTGAATCCAACATCATTGTTATCACACAGTTAGTTGTCTCATAAAAATTATAGATTAAATATATTGCGCATATTTAGATACATTTATATTCATATTTCGTATCACACATTTGTCAGATCTTTAGTCTAACCTTCTAGATGCCACTGGCAACACAGAACGACAAGACAGGACAAATACAGGACATTCACTTGATACTCAAGAAAGTTGTGTGGAATCGTATAACAAACAGTAAACCCATAAAAGCAGGGGAGGCTACTTTGCGGTTTTCGGCAATAGATCCATTAGAATTACTTCCCCTTTTATCTACATTATCGTCTCTTCGAGATTCTAATTATAATAACAAGTGCTCGCCAAAAGACATGGTTTTGTCAAATATAACACAAAACACACATGATTCCAAACATTACAAAAGACAGCACCTTACAACAACGGTCCTGGATAAAAAGCTACCCATGTAACAATGTAAGCAAATATTCTTTCCCCGGAATGAAAATATAGGTTTATAATATTGCTGAAAGGAATATAAACTTCATAATATCGAATGAAAAAGTGGAGAGAATGGCTCGTTCCAGTAGGTAGCTCACACTTATATTCTGACAATAAACTCATTGTCTTTCCACTCTACGCCCCATTCAGAACCAAATCAATAGGGCTACAGACAGGCTGTGACAGAATAGTACCGACAGTGGGTGTCGTAAAATGCTGTTTTCATGCAAATATCAAGTTTGACCAAAATGGTTATAAAGTGTTGCTCTCGAAAATATACTTCTGTTTTACAACCTAGCATTAGCACAGAACCCCCTTGATACCTCTTTTTAATATTGTGTGAGTGTCTCTTTCTTTCATTATCGGTCCTTCGAATTTCGGCGCACTGGCCCAGATACCATGATCCAGTCTATCAATGACCCTGGATGGCAACCAGCACAAGGATTTACCCACTGTTCGGTTTCGGGAGAACTGCCTCTGGTTGCTTTTTCCTTATAGTTACGCTACCTTATACATTTGGATAAATACAAATGAAATATGTACAGCTATAACATTCACGGGGCGTTTTTCAAGACAGTCACAAGTTTACATTCCAGACAGCTTCTGTAGGTTCTACTCATACAATTTTATGTTCTTTAGTCGGATTGTGACTTATTTCGTAATCCAAATGAACAAAGGCACGTTCTACTTCCGGTAAACGTTCAAGCTTTTGTTGAAGAGGTTCGCCGATGTCATGCGCTCTTTTCAAGGTCATTTTTTCCGGAAGTACCACGTCGACCTCCACGAGGAAATTGTTTCCGAAGTGGAACGCTCTGACAGTCTCGACCTGTTTTATCTTTGGATGATGATTCATACAAATCCATGTTATTTTACTCAGGAACTCGGGTGATGCCGTATATCCAGTCAACATCTTTATTTGGTCTATATAAAGAAAGAAAATATATAGAGACATTGCTATACGGGAAGACCAATGTGGTTGAAGCAATTATAAATTCTAAATTAGAGTAAACTTACAATTCCAATAAAAGATACACATGGATACATGGTGATTAACTATTTCTGTTGATATTGAACTGAAGGTGTATATATACTAGGAAATCTCTTCTGACTTGTGCTGCGTGAAATTCATCAGTGGGAATAATGCTATCAATTTTAAAAAACTACCCTTAACCCATTGCATGGATATCTTTTTCATTCTGTCAGTTTTCAGCATTTTATCTTATTATACTGCAACAGAGGGCAAATATCAACCCCTTGAAATGGGGTAGTTAATTCGATCATTTCAACAGTTTAAATCCGGCAGTTACAGTATTGTTAATGTTAATAATCAATGGAAAGACAAAAACTATTTTATTCCCGAGGTGTGAAATGTCTCCCATGGCGCATACAGAACGAGGGATGTCCCGGTTTAATTTACCAACAAACACAGACAAGGCAAACACGCCATATAAGTGACATATCATTGAATAGGTCTGTTTGTCGACCATCAGGTATATGAGTGAGTCACACGATGTGGCTCCAGAAATCGCAAGGGTGGTTTTTTTTATCAGATTTCCTCTGTTTTCCGCCCTTTTTATGCAAGGAACAGTATGAAATGGACAATCCGTCATAATATCAGTGAAATATGAAATACAAATGCCCCATAATGATTACATGTACTTTAATAAGAATGATATTCGGGCAAAAAGCACAGACCAGTGCAAAATTCTCTGCCTTTTGATGAATAAATAAATTACCATAGGCTGTGTTTCCCCAATTGATGATAATGTACAGTGATATCAAGATGGCGCCGATCGGATCCAAGTGGGCAAGTTCAATGATTCCGGATTTTTCTCTCAACTCAGCTGATCCTGTAAAACAAAAATAGTTTTGTTAGAAAAAACATTTTCCATTAAAAAACATTTTCACATTAACAGAAACACGAACCGTGAACAATTCTACAGGTTGGTTGGTTGGTTGGTTGGTTGGTTGGTTGGTATATAGGATGTCTGGATAGTAATTTCGATTGTCTGCTCATTGATTGGTCGGTTGGTTTGTTTGTTTTGAGCGGTTTGTTGGCTGGTTGGTTCATTTGTTGGTTGGTTGTCTGGTTTGTTTTTTGATTGGTTGGTTCATTGGTTGATTCATCTGTTTGTTGGTTGGTTGGTTGGTTGGTTGGTTGATTCAGTTGCTGGTTGGTTGGTTGTTTGGCTGGTTGGTTGGCTGGCTGATTAGTTAGTTCGTTGGTTCGCTCGTTGGTTGGTTGTCGGTTTGTTGGTTTGTTTGTTGAACGGTTGGCTGAAAGATTGGTTGGCTGATTGGTTCATTTGTCAGTTTGTGTGTTAGCCTGTTGATTGGTTGGCAGGTTGGTTTGTTGCACAGTGTGTTGGCTGGTGTGTTCATTTGTAGTTGGTTGGATGGTTGGCTGGCTGGCTGGCTTGTTTGTTTTGATACATAATGCTAAGTTGGTTTGTTGGTTGGATTCATCTACTGGCCCAATGGTCGAATCTTTCACTGATTCAATGATTCCATTGTTAAAATACTTACCAATATAACCGAAAATCAGTGCCAGTGAATTGGACAGGACATCATTTCTGTGGTCCAGAGACAAGGCTTGAATACTAGGGCTGTTCACTTTACGGCAAACCATATACAATACAAACTTCACGACTGAAACAAATAATAATAATTGTGTTTTGTTGATACTACATGGATGGATGGACACAAACAAATGTGCTTAAATTAAATACACAGAACATCTCACCAGGTACTGCGTATTTAGATTAATCCATATATATATATTTTACAAAACGGGTAATTATCTGCTTAATATCTCAAACATCAGTTTATAACGTTTCAAAACTTTAGTTTCAAAAAAATATTTAAAAAAAAAACATGCCGAAATTGTCGGAATTATTATTTTCGAACTCACCAACTGTAGAAAGTGCAATAGCGATTGTTCCTATATCCATTGTAGGTAGATTTTGGTCTCCACTGGCAAAGGAAATCATCTTAGTAACGGATTCCTTGATAATCTGGAGAGACGCCACGGCCATGACAACGGCCAGTATCACGATTCCCACTGGCTCTAGACGAGTACGACCTGTATATTAAAAAAATACGATTTGAAAAAATAATTATTTTAAACAACACCTACATCATATGTAAGACAAGAATGATGTCCGGCCTACAACCGAAATCGTTGTTGAATGAGTGGGAGCATTTCAATCTTAACTATGATCCCTTGGTGGCATTTTGAAGTGAACAAATTTAGATGGTGTTTATTTACTTATTTATTG
This sequence comes from Mopalia muscosa, assembly GCA_031763545.1. NCBI lineage: Eukaryota > Metazoa > Mollusca > Polyplacophora > Chitonida > Mopaliidae > Mopalia > Mopalia muscosa. The sequence continues at coordinate 2,749 of JARFOD010004246.1, read as the reverse complement.
GTGTGAACTGTGAGTAGATTGACACCCCTCTATCGAAATTGCTGGATCCGTATTACAGCCAAATATGTTTCCTCAAATCATCTTGTTCTGTCTGAAAGATACCTTAGGGAATGGCGGTAAGGAAATATTTAAGTTATAAACTATGTCAAAGAAGTAACAATATGTCTTCTCAATCATCACCTTCATGCTTATTCTGATATCAAAGTTGTTTATCTCCGTTTTTTGATGTTCATATGTTGCACACATAAGAAGACATACGTGTATTGAATGCCGATTCCGTGTATGCAATACAGGTGGAAGCTTCCTACGCTTCTCTAAAAGGCAACACGAAACTTATTGTTCTTGCGGTCTTATACTACAAACAAAAATACACACCCGATCCATCCACCCCAGATCCTCCAACCCCCCACACACTACCACCCCCATTCTGTAAGTCGCATAACGTAACTCTGGCGCAAACAAACTTGCTGCTAGTATTGTTGTACATATTAGATCAGTGTAGTAACCTTGTGGGTAGGAGTATGGGTTCCTCTTCCGGACAGCACGTGACGTCCACCATATAACTGCTCCAGACACCAAATCCATAGCACTGTCCAGTAAACTAGAGATGATTGAGATTGACCCTGACAGGGCCACAGCTACACCCTTAGCGATCAGCAACAACTACAACAATAAAACAGGGTGGTAATCAATATTACCTTCATGTTTGTATGTTACCCACTTAGCTACCAGTAACAACTTCAACAGTAGAACACAGAGACAATCAGTATTATCTCCCTTTGGGTGTGTGTACGCTACACCCTTAGCAATCAGCAACAACTCCAACAATAAAACAGCGTGGCATTCCGTATTACCTCCCTTGGTTGCTTGTACGCTACACCCTAACCTATAGACATCTACTACAACAATAAAACAGCTTGGCAATCAGTATTACCTCCCTTTTGGTGATTGTACGCTACACTGAGCAACAGTAGGACAATGGGCCAATACATATTACATTCCTATCATAGTTTAGAAGATATTTTAGCTAAACATATTAAACAAAAACATGTCTGAATTTCTACTGAACTTTAGGGAGGAATGTGAATGCTCTTGCTATTTACAAAGAATAATTTGTGTTTGAGGGAGTGGACGCATTATTACTAATCGAACAACAAGAGCCATACCGTATGTGTCACGGTCAGTAATAGCCACAACATTTGGACACAGTGACAATATTTTGAATGTTCCTTGTTTGTACAATATTTGCATTGAACAGACCCAGCACAAAATATTTCACTTAAATTGTTGGTTTTCTTTTTCTTTTTCGTGGGATGAGGGTTATTTTAACAAATATTAAGACACATGAAGAATAAAAATGGTTGTCCCCGTTAGGTATGTTTTTTGGCGTAAGCGACAAAAGATGAAAGTAGTTTTACTCATTTTTGTTATTACACGTTTTTTATGTTATTTTGTCACTTAAAATAGATTTTTGGTCGGTGTTGTGTGGATGGGTGGGGCTAGGCATATCACAATGCGGTTAAGTTGGAACCGAGCAACCACCCCAATACACAGTTTATTCTTGATAGATGTTTCATGAAGGTATAATTATTTGTCATTCATGTTTTTTGTAACTCAATTCAAATATGTTGAAATCGTGTCTCTTAGAGTGAGTTAGATGGCGACAACAACCCAAATGCTTCCGCGTGGTTAATCATAAGAAATTAATATAAACTAGAGGCTATGGTGAATGATTTTTGTGTCTTTTAGAAGGCCGGGTGGCTGAGTGGTCTAGGTAATCTGCATTTACTGCTGGCGATTCGGTGCCTAACTCTGAGGGTTGTGGGTTCGATTCCCGGACGGGTTTCATAATCAACCTGCAAAATTTTCTGAACAGGTACATGTTGTAAGTAAGAAAGTCTTATCCCAAAATAACGAAAATAGAGGCTATGGTGTTTAGCTAATGAAGGTATTGTAACAACACCGAAGAAGGATAGGGAATAAATCTTGACTCAACGTTTCGGGTTATTGATTAACCATCATTAAGAGTATCTAATGATGGTTTGATCAATAAACCGAAACGTGAAGTCAAAATTATCTCACTATAATTTTTCGTGGTGGTTACTTAACTTTATAACTTCATAAACCGTTGACTTCTATACTCATATAACACTTACAATTTCACCTGTACATAATAAATTTATCAAAATATATACCAATCTTGTCCAGTATTTTTATTTTTTTTATTTTTTTATAGTTGTCGACAATAACTTGCCTGTTAATTTTTAAGTTCACTATTAGGACCAATATGTGAACTTTATATGGCCTCGTGTGACCCAGATAACGTGACATAACATATACCTCGAGATAAAGCGAGAGTTTTGTCCAGTTCGCACAGTAGAGCAAAACAGCACATATCTGGCGTGTATTTCTTGTTTTAACTTGTTAAAAATGGACCCTATTGTGCGACCAAACAAACGTTTCTTGTACTCTATTGAACAAGAACTTAGATCATGTGAATATTTATTCTTTATGACTAACGCACATAGAGGTGCCAGACAGCGGTACATAACAGAAAAATTTGAGTTATAAATAAAAATGACAGTTGGCCTGTCGACAGAGAAAATAGCCATGGTAAGCCTCCTGGAGATATTGGGTTTTTTAACATAAATCAGAGAGCTACTCAATCTAAATTTGTATGCATCACATCTATTGACATAGGCACACATTATTTTCGTTATTTTGGGATATCACTTTCTTTGTTTGAACA
>JARFOD010004245.1:0-25448 GCA_031763545.1 Mopalia muscosa | reverse complement strand
TAAATAAGATAAAAGTAGGGTTTTTTCAACAAGGAATTTTATTTTAATATTATCAAATGCAAACGAATCTTGTCTTTGACGGGTCTGTTCGATCTTCTGCGCAAGGAGGTACGATTCGCTTTCCTGCTCTCGGCAAATGCCGATTTAGGTCTGTTAAATTTTATCCTTTTTTTGCGCAATTATATTTAGGAACGTTCCTATTGGAAAGTTTATAGAAAAGTTGCAGAACGTTCCGTTAAAAACGGAACATTCTGTCTCCAGCGAACGTTCCGAATCTACTCTTGGAGAACGCGATGCGTTCCAATGTGAACGCGGTTGTTCCAACGGAACGTTCCGAATTATGACATGCTCCCTAAGGCACAATGGTCGGTTGGCGTTTCATTATTTTTGTGATCTTTCCATCCTCTTAATTCTTAAGCTAACCCAGAATGGTCGGTTGGCGTTTCGTTCTAATTGTTGTTTCCATCCTCAGTATTCTTATGCTAAAACATAATGGTCTGCTGGCGTTTCATTTTTATTGTGGTTTCCATCCTCTGTATTCTTATGCAAAAAGATAATGATCGGCTGGTTCCTCATTATTATTGTGGTTTCCATCTTCTGCATTTTTATGCTAACAGATAATGGTTCATTGGTGTTTCATCATTACTGTGGTTTATATATTCTTTATTCTTAGGCTAAAACAGGATAGTCGGCTGGTGTTTCATAAGTATTGTGGTTTCAATCCTCCGTATTCTTATGCAAACTGATAATGGTTTGTTTACCTTTTATTATTACTGTGGTTTCTGTTCTCTGAATTCATAGGTCAGCGTTTCATTATTATTGTGGTTTCCATCTTCTGTATTCTTATGCAAACAGATAATGATCGGCTGGCGTTTCATTATTACTGTGGTTTCCATTATCTGAATTCATAGGCTAACACATAATGGTTGGTCATCGTTTCATTATTATTGTGGTTTCCATCAGTAAATATATGTCCGAAAGATTCATTCTATATTTGTCAAAGGTTTAGATAGAAACGTTACTTGGCTGAAACACTTACTTAGTTCTGTAGGTATTTCTTTCAGTATTGACTTTTTCACTCATTTGATGTGGCGGATGGGAGGGAGCTTTTCTTGTTTCCTATGGCTCTCAAGAACTAAGGGCGAGCGTGAGACCGGTCTGTTTCTGGTTTATTTGTGTTATCTTTTGGTCGTCAACCTTGTCGTTATATATTCCGAGTGGTATCCAGGATGATTTGCTTCATATATTGAGCTGACACGCCATCATATGAGTGAAATTGACTTCAGTAGAGAGTGAAACTCCAATCTAACAAATTAAAAAGGTCCACTGGTTCTCGAGCCTTCTGCCATGATTCTCCCAAAATTAAAATATGCCCAGAAGCCGAATCGTTGGGATATCAAACCCTGCCCTTTCTGTAATACAATAGAACTAGTCGAGTTCAAAACGATTTACGCGTTCTATCATATCTTTGAATAACTGTACGTACCTTGTTCATTTCCTATGTTTAGGTGTCTGACAGTTCTTTTAGTCTAACTATTGTGAGTTCTTGTTGGGAGTGACTGTAAGTTACTGCATTATACTGTATCACAGAATAAAGACACTATCATTAAACTGTGTAGCATTACACTACTTATTCATTTTCTATCTAATAAAATTCTAAATAAACATTCACCAATCTGTTTGAGTTTGAGGATATACATTTTCCGCTTGAATTGTTCCAATGACATCTGCTCGAACAACATGTGATCTGTGAAAAATTGCAATAATAACGGTTTCAATGATGATTGCTAAATAGTAACACTTATCTCCGGTGCAATTTCTCAGAGCAGATTTCGTTCTAATCAGTTTTCGCTGGAGTAAATGACTTTCATATGTTTTGCTCAAAGGAAGGAATTATAATGTGCGAAGTCAAGGCATTTTCCTTGAAATGCTCAAAGCACAAATAAAATACAATGTTCCGCAAGTATTGAACTTTAGCTTACTTAACGGGACACGGTTCGGCTCAGATACTGTTTTAGAATGGTGAAATCCATAGCTCCAAGTTTCATATGACTGTTGCATGGCAAAGTTCAAGGCGGGATACACTCTTGCAACTGTTATAAACCATATTTACACATGCCATACGATATGTTTTGCCTATTCCGAAAGAGTCCAGGGGATGTCCCCCTAATGGTTCATATACTTGTTTGTTACATTCACTACAAGTGTTACAATACCGACCGTTTATGTAGCATCTAACCATACACTAATACTGGGGACACACGGGCGATTATATATTCGCCCGATTGCGGCGATTCCATCAATCGCCGAAGCAATGGCCACGTGTATTCAAGCTAGCGACGGCGATTATAATCGCTGAAGCAAGTCCGCCGACCAGTCGCTCAGATCAAACATGTTTGACATTATCGGTCGATTTGTAATCGCCAGCGACTATTCCCCCGGAGTGATCGCCTATGTGTTTATATGCAAGCGACTACAGTCGCGCGACTCACTGCTGTTAAACCAATTCAGGCTGGAGATCTTCTCCCATGACACACAAAATGGCAACTTCCACGAATGAAGTCTGGGCCATATTATTTTCCAAATACTGATGTTCTTCAAATTGAGTCTACGCCTTAATATTCTTTTCATGAGTAACTATATTTCCGTTTTAATCTCGCCATATTGGACAAATTGCGCGACTAGCGTGGGTGTTTTTAAGGTAAAAAATACTCCGGATCGCTGGATCGCCACGTGTTTGCGCTCAACTCGGCCGGCTACTTTCGCTATCGATTTAGCTGGTGATCAGATCGCAGCGATCGGCGATTATAACCTATCGCCCGTGTGACCCCCGCATAAAGCTCTATTGGTTGCTGTAATTATATGTTGCTTCAACCACAAGTGTTCTAGGAACCGTTTTTGTAGCAACTAACAGAGCACACTAAAACTGCACAAGATGTCCTCTATTGGTTGCCATAAATGTTTGTTACGTCAGCCACTAGTGTTCTACGAACTGTTTCTGTTGCAACTATTAAGCCCAGAACACTAAACATACACAATATGTCCTCTGTTGGTTTCTATAAATGTATGTTACTTCAACCACAAGTGTTCTACGAACCGTTTCTGTAGCAACTAACCGAGCACACTAAAGCTACACAAGATGTCCTATATTGGTTGCTCTAATTATAGGTTACTTCAACGGCAAATGTTCTGTAGCTACTAACCAAGCACACTAAAACTGCACAAGATATCCTCTACTGGTTGCTGTAATTATTGCTTCAACCGCAACTGTTCTACAAATCGTTTTTATAGCAACTAACTGAGCCAACACAAGATGACCTCTATTGGTTGCTCTAATTATATGTTGCTTCAACCACAAGTGTTCTACAAATTGTTTCTGTAGCAAATAACCGTATCTAAAACTACTCAAAATATCCTCTATTGGTTGCTATAAATGTATGTTACTTTCGCTACAAGTGTTCTATGAACCGTTTCTGTAGCAACCAAGCGAGCACACTAAAGCTACTCAAGAAGTCTTCTATTGGTTGCTATAAATGTATGTTACTTCAACCACAAATGTTCTACGAACCGTTTCTGTAGCAACTAACTAAGCACACTAAAGCTACACAAGATGTCCTATATTAGTTGCTCTAATTATATGTTGCTTCAACCAAAATTGTTCTACGAACCGTTTCTGTAACAACTAACCGAGCACACTAAGCTACTCAAGATGTCCTCTATTGGTTGCTATAAATGTATGTTACTTCAACCACAAGTGTTCTACAAACCATTTCTGTAGCAAGTAACCGAGCACACTAAAACTACACAAGATATCTTCTATTGGTTGCCATAAATGTTTGTTACTTCAGCCACAAGTGTTCTACTAACCGTTTATGTTGCAACTAACCCAGAACACTAAACATGTCCTCTATTGGTTGCTCTAATTATATGTTGCTTCAACCACAAATGTTCTACAAATGTATGTTACTTCAACCACAGTGTTCTACAAACCGTTTCTGTAGCAACTAGCCGAGAACTCTAAGCTACACAAGATGTCCTCTATTGGTTGCTATAAATGTATGTTACTTCAACCACAAGTGTTCTACGAACAGTTTTTGTAGCAACTAACCGAGCACACTAAAGCTACACAAGATGCCTGCGATTGGTTGCTGTAATCATATGATGCTTCAACCACAAGTGTTCTACAAACCGTTTCTGTAGCAAGTAACCGAGCACACTAAAACTACACACGATGTCTTCTATTGGTTGCCACAAATGTTTGTTACTTCAGCCACAAGTGTTCTACGAACCGTTTCTGTGGCAACTAACCGAGCACGCTAAAGCTACACAAGATGCCTATATTGGTTGCTCTAATTATATGTTGCTTCAACCACAAGTGTTCTACGAACCGTTTTTGTAGCAACTAACCGAGAACACCAAACCTGCACAATATGTCCTCTATTAACTGCTTTAAGTGGCATTTAGAAGCTGGTAGGTATAGAACACAGACACATTGTTATGGATTAACAGTGCGTGTTAATAAATCTAGAAGTTGTTAATCCATAACAATGTGTCTGTGTTCCATGTCCTGTATTGCTTGCTATAATTGTATGTTACTTCAAACACAAGTGATCTACGAACCGTTTCTGGAGCAACTAACCGAGCACACTAAAGTTACACAAAATGCCTCTATTGGTGGCTGTAATTATACGTTACTTCAACCGCAAATGTTCTACGAACCGTTTCTATAACAACTAACCGAGCACACTAAAACTACACAAGATATCCTCCATTGGTTGCAGTAATTATATGTTGCTTCAACCGCAACTGTTCTACAAATCGTTTCTGTAGCAACTAACCGAGCGCACTAAAGCTACACAAGATGTCCTATATTGGTTGCTCTAAATATATGTTGCGTAAACCACAGGTGTTCTACAAATTGTATCTCTAGCAACTAACCCTGCGAACTAAAACTACACAAGATATCCTCTATTGGTTGCTATACATGTATGTTACTTTCACTACAAGTGTTCCATGAACCGTTTCTGTAGCAGCCAGCCGAGCACACTAAAGCCACTCAAGATGTAATCTATTGGTTGCTATAAATGTATGTTACTTCAACCACAAGTGTTCTACGAACCGTTTCTGTAGCATCTAACCGAGCACACTAAAATTACACAAGATATCTTCTATTGGTTGCCATAAGTGTTTGTTACTTCAGCCACAAGTGTTCTACGAACCGTTTCTGTTGCAACTAACCGAGAACTTTAAACCTACACAATATGTCCTCTTTTGGATGCTATAAATGTGTGTTACTTCAACCACAAAATGTCCTCTATTGGTGGCTGTAATTATGCGTTACTTCAACCGCAAGTGTTCTAGGAACCGTTTCTGTAGCACCTAACGGAACACACTACAAATACACAAGATATCCTCCATTGGTTGCTGTAATTTTATGTTGCTTCAACCGTAACTGTTCTACAAATTGTTTCTGTAGCAACTAACCGAGCACACTACATCTACACAAGATGTCCTCTATTAGTTGCTCTAATTATATGTTGCTTCAACCACAAGTGTTCTACCAATTGTATCTGTAGCAACTAACCGTGCGAACTAAATTACACAATATATCCTCTATTGGTTGCTATAAATGTATGTTACTTTTACTCCAGGTGTTCTATGAACGGTTTCTGTAGCAGCCAACCGAGCACACTAAAGCTACTCAATATGTCCTCTATTGGCTGCTATAAATGTATGTTACTTTAACCACAAGTGTTCTACGAACCGTTTCTGTGGCAACTAACCGAGCACAGTAAAGCTACACAAGATGTCCTATATTGGCTGCTCTAATTATATGTTGCTTCAACCACAAGTGTTCTACGAACCGTTTTTGTAGCAACTAACAGAGAACACTAAATCTGCACAATATGTCCTCTATTGCTTGCTATAATTGTATGTTACTTCAAACACAAGTGTTCTACGAACCGTTTCTGGAGCAACTAACGGAGCACACTAAAGTAACACAAAATGCCTCTATTGGTGGCTGTAATTATACGTTACTTCATCCGCAAGTGTTCTACGAACCGTTTCTGTAACAACTAACCGAGCACACTAAAACTACACAAGATATCCTCCATTGGTTGCTGTAATTATATGTTGCTTCCACCGCAACTGTTCTACAAATCGTTTCTGTAGCAACTAACCGAGCGCGCTAAAGCTACACAAGACGTCCTCTATTGGTTGCTCTAATTATATGTTGCTTCAACCACAGGTTTTCTACAAATTGTATCTGTAGCAACTTACCGTGCGAACTAAAACTACATAAGATATCCTCTATTGGTTGCTATAAATGTATGCTACTTTCACTACAAGTGTTCCATGAACCATTTCTGTTGCAACTAGCCGAGCACAATAAAGCTACACAAGATGTCCTCTATTGGTTGCTCTAATTATATCTTGCTTCAACCACAAGTGTTCTATGAACCGTTTCTGTAGCAACTAACCGAGCACACTATAGCTACACAAGATGTCCTCCATTGGTTGCTATTATTGCAAGTTACTTCAACTTCGTAAACCGAAACTGCGAGTAATACACTTGTAATGCGGCTTAATGCATTAATTATATATCAACGTTTATTTAGTCCATTAGCTGATGTCCGCATTGCCTTTTTTCCCACGGTAAAACAAATGTCCTTGATTAAATATATAAAGTACCTTCATTCATACATTTTTGTCTGCTGTCCTCTGTTGCTATTTCTTGTACACTCCAAGCAATATTTCAATTTAAGAACCCAACAGGTTGCCAATACTATTTTTATTGTATTTAAAGCTATGCGACTGAATATCAGCCCCCTATCACTAAAAGAACAGAGGTCCACGTTTGGTACGTTTTAAAGACAAGTCCTCTTTTGCCACAAAATACATGTGTGTGTGTGTGTGTGTGTGCGTTTGTGAAAGGTGGGAATTGAAGACAATTATATGTATACACACCAACCAACTGCGAACACCCCTCCAAATGAAGACGTCTTCAGTTGGTTTTAGTTTAAAAATCGTAATTAGGAGATCCTTTAAAGTCACTTTCATATGTTTTAAACGTGATTTGCTTCTGACTATATTTTGTCTTCATTCATGCAGCGTTTCTTTAACGCGGCGAAACACACGGGAAGATAACTCTGTCTGACTCTAAAATCTTGCCAATACACACGGTCCTCATTTCCTATCTTTTGTACGCAACAATTTACAAAATGGCCGCCGCGAGAAGAAAACACATGGAAAATCAGTAAGTCAAACTTCTCAGTTGATTTTTTTTCTCCTTTCCTTCTTTCTTCTTCAAGCACTGTGCCACGGCTGCAAATAATATAGACAATAGGTGCTACGTTGATTTATTTGATGAAACATGTAAAAAAATATATGTTGATATTTACATAGGACGAAAAATCCTCGGTAGCAAATGTTCCACTATATATCTGAGGTCATATAACAAAATGACAGAGGGAAACACCATAACATCAATTCCCTTCCCCCCTCGCACATCTCTCTAGTATATTCGTGCTTCCAGTTTTACGTTAAGTCAAAGCAATATCAGAAAGACGCCCACACTGCCTTTTCGAAAGATGTCAATTGCCGACATCGACCTGATATGCACACTGTTCAACTGCAGACATCCTTTAAAATGAAAATGTCGTCAGTTGGTCGGAGATATAAAAGTTTATGTCAACATTACACTGGCTGAAATTACTGATTTAAGAACACTATAGACCTATAGATTACGTTGAAAGATTCCAGCGTTTTTTTAAAATTATTTTCCATTTTAAGGCATCAGGTTTACAATTTTGGGGGAAAAAACAAACAAACAAATGATTTTCAAATACTTGTTGAAAAGAAAAAGGCAAGTGAAATTGATCTTTCTTATCTTTTTTTAAACAGAATCTCCTTTGTTTGACGTGAGGTGACTATAATATAAATTACATACTTTTTGAGTGAATTATAATTATATTTTGGTGCTAAAACTTGACTGATAAAAGTCGTGAATAGAATGAAGGGATGATAAGTACCCGGTAATATGTAGAAATGGAAAAGAAGTGCATACATACAGGCTATATAGGCCCTACTTACAATAACAGGGCATATCTAGATTTTGTTACTGAAAAATTAATCCAAAGTCGGTAGTACATACACAATCCTCAACAAGTGCAGACCGAAATTTAATAATACAAGTATGTCACCTTTTTTATTATAATTATTTATTATAAAAGGAAGGCAATTGTTTCCTTATTTGGAATCTGTCTTGTCGTTAGATAGATGGCACCCACCGTCATGATGACAAAAGCGAATTACAACAATAGCAAAGGTTTGTAGGGAAACTAGCTATACGGTATTGATGTCTCTTGAGTGGTTTCCGAATTTCCGTCTTTATCTTTTAATGAAATTTTACCTGCTCGATTTTTGAGCACCAGTTCCGGGACAAGCAAATCGTAGATGTCGGATTGGTTGACAAATTACACTTCGGTTGACAAAATGCCCAGTATAGGTTACATTAGGGGATATTTCTACGTCCCATTTTCTTGTTGCCGTTTATAGGACAAATAGCGAACTATTAACATATTAGCAGAGTACTTAAATGGACACATGGACACTAGAAATGATACAGTTGGAAACATCCAAACTCTTATGATGAACTGTCAGGGACAGGGAAATCGATCTTCATGGAAACCAAATAAGGACTATACACAGGTGATAAATACACTTCATTGCTTCTAAATGTACTTTATCCGTTGCCCTTCACAGTGTCTCAAAATTGACATTTTCCTTTATCTGAGTGAGTTGTTGTCCGTGTTCAAACCGTTAACTCTTGAATAATAATAAGGCCTAATCAAAATAGCAGAATTAAAACAATAATTCTCTATTTTCTAATCTCATAAACTGTACAGAAGTACGCCATTAACATAAGCAGGGAGACATTCCTTACTTCAAGTTTAGTATACTTCTGGCAATATGCTATTAAAAAATAAGAATTCCCCATAGGTTAGCTATTTTTAAAATCGTTAAAAAAATAGCCGTCAGATACAGGATTTTAAATGTATGCTTACAAAATAAATTCCTACCAGTTTTACGCTACTCGTTGCGCTAGTCAAATGAAAGTAAAATATGCTGCTTTTTTTTAGCAAATGGGATTTATTTCGCTTTGTTTAAGGATGGAGTTAAGACGATCTAAACGCAGCAGAGGGAACAACAGTCTTTGTGAAGATATGCTTCATATACTTCATTCCGGACGGAATCAAGATGGTTTTGAATTGAAATTTATTGACGAAAACATTGGTATGATTTTAGCCTCGACAGGGTTTTTTTCTTATAAACTCTTATAATTGAATTCAAAATATTAGTCTATTCAAACGGACATCATTTGACGACACTCACAGGTTTTCCTTCGGGAACCAGTTGTGAAGTGGGTATTTCACATCGATCGTGTCTATATCTTTAGCTATTTTTTAAGACATTAATTATATACCAAAGACTTCTTTTTCTTACTTGTTTTTCGATATAACACGGTGAACACTTGTTACATGATTAGGTGAATATCTTGGACTGAACATGTTTTGTTTACTGCTCTGTAGGTCATGGGGTGTTCACAACAAGGTCGTTTAACAAAGGCAACTTTCTTGTGGAGTACATGGGAGAACTAATCTCGTTCCAAGAAGGAAGAAAGCGAGAGAACACACTGAGCCTAAATAAAGGAAGCTTCCTCTTCTTTTTCTCACATAATGGGAAAAGACTATGGTAAATAAATATGTAATCATGAAATGAAAAACCTCGTTATTGTAAGGCCTCGTAAATGTGGTTTGTGGGTGGTAGATATAAGCTTTCCGTTGTCATGGTGTGCTTAGGAGTTTGGTGCAACAACAAACCGATAAGATATGATTTAAATATTATTATTTTTTTGTTATTTTCTTGTCTTGTCCCTGTATGATTAAATTGTTGCTCTGGTTTCTTCTTTTCACCTATTGGAATGGCTAGCCAGCCCAAATTCGTAAAAAAAAAAAAACGAAAATAAGACGTAGACTCCATACCAATAAACCTTAATTTGTAGTAGATATATTGCTTCTTGTATTGTATTTTTTGTTACATGTTTTTATACTTTCTCTTGGTTTGTTTCTTTATTAATAGTTTTTTCTTACCAAGGAATCAATGACGAAAAGACTATGCTCACATTAAGGGTAACAAAATCACTTTTTTTTTTTTTATAGTGTTGATGCAACTGAGGACCCGTTTGATTTAAACATAGGACGAATGGTGAATGACTGTCACATTGCGCCAAATTCAGTAGTGAAGGTTGTTTTATTCTGCGGAGAGCCCCGCCTTTGTCTTTTTGCTAAAAAAGATATCCAGTGCCAGGAAGAATTAAGATATGATTATGGGGTTACAGACCTACCATGGCGTTTGCATTACGTAAGTATTATTTGGTGTTCCTATAACACGATCCCTCAGACTTTATCTACTGTACCAAAATTCACCAAACCAGCATGAGACACTAATTCTCTTTCTGAAATGAACAACCAGGTACAAAAAGGCGCATTTGGAGCCTGAGTTTTTTTAATTGTCTTAAAGTGTAAACTTATATTCGCTAGAAGCACTGCGGCTAACATGAATACTCTGCCAAAATCAATATGACGGGACAGTCGTATCGATGTACATGGAATGCCAGTTGATCTTTTTTGTGTAGCTCTCGGACTAAAGATACCATACTTTAAGTAAATTTATACTATTTACTATGGAAAAACGTTATCATTCCAACATTATCGTTAAGCTGCTCTTTGTAAGTACACCGCCAGAATATAAGTGAATGATCATTTAGTACCTCGTTAAACATTAGTTATATCATGTACGTAAATGACTAAAAAGGAACTTTTCTCTCATACATATTTATTTATCATCCACGTACTAGTGTATTCAAATTTAATGAAAGGAGTTTATACTCTTCAAGTCTGTCACCGTGGGTTCACTGGTTTTAACATTGGGCTACTGATCCTCCTATATTTTATCGCTCATTTAGGGTACTTGGACTGGTACACTGCTATACGAATGACTAAATCATGAGAACGACGTTAATCAATCGATCAGTCAATCTTCCACAGATCTATTTAGAATGGTGCCTTATGAGAGAAGTAAACTAATACTGATCAATTTGTATAAATATATGTTACAGCAACAGAATTCTGGGCACAAAACAACGAGGAAGTAAGACAATTTCTTTTATTATTTTAGTGTTTAGCGTTGGCAGGTATTTGTATTGTTTCAAAAACAATGTAGATTCCTGTACCGGTAGTCACGGTCTAAAATGACTGCAGGGAGCTGATTGGTTGATATGTTCAAAAAGTTACTTTTCAATATTTAGAAAAAAGATAGCTTGTTTCACCTAAGATTCAGTTATGGTTGTCACTGGTAAAATTTGACTAACATATACAGCCGTCGCATATACAAAATTGTCTGTACAATATACCCCCTCGTTTCTTCGGCTCTCTCAGTTATATTAATATGTAAGATTAAAAAAAAACAGATAATAATATGTAGTAAAAGTATCTTATTAAAATACTATTTCATGAGCTTAAGATTTTTCACTAAATTAATCTGCTCTACTTTCAGTGACATGAGTTTGGATGATCTGACATTCTGTGGACTACATAAGGTGTGTTACTGGAAAATCACTTATCACGTTTGCGTATGTCTGTAATTAAGCACTTTAGTATTGCATTACATACATTTGTGCAGTTACTGCATGGAATTGTATAAGAATTTCATACCATTGCCTCTAACGTTTTGTTGGGTTTTTGTGTTTTAAATTTGGTTTATGATTCAGCTTTATATACATTAATCAATGATTCCTTTTTTGTTGTAGAAATCCTCACATAAGTTAAACAAACGGTGAGTTAATTTTTCGGTCTTAATACTTCATTGTATTTGCACTCATGTGATAAACTCCCCTGCTTTTAAAGAAGTGTTTCAACCAACATAGCAGTCTACCCTTTATACTGCTCAAAATATAATTTTCACATTTTTTGTATCTTGTCACCGTCTCTCTATAATTTTGTTGGTGATTTCATTTAGCACACACATTCATATCAGCATAAGAACATTAAGCCGGTTTAAAGACCTACTCTCTAGCAGAAAACTTACCAAGAACTCAGAAACAATCTCGAGTATGGTGTTAATGTCATTGATCTAACCATATGATTCACAATATTTAGTCACAGAAAGTTGTTTTCATTAACATAAATAAATAGATATATACACATTGCAGACTGCTCTATGGCCTTTCAGAGATGGATTTTTTATATTGTTACCTGTTGTATTAATTTGTTGTTAATAGTTTGTGTGCTTTTAACCATTTTCAGACACGAGAAGGAGGTAAAGTTTTCCCGTTGTTTAATTAATTTTAATTCTGGTTTTGTTCAAAAGCTGGTATTCAAAAAACTATTTTATTTCTTTATTTCTGTTGATCCTGTTTAAATTCATGGTCATGATCAACCATTGTTGCAGTTGTTTTAATTTCAAATCGGTACAATGAACAATTCTTAATCTGTGAATTCACATCTTATCAATGTTAATGCTATTAAACTATCCTCTTTTTATCATGCATTCTCTTCACAATATTTATACACATAAAGCTATCTAAACAGAACAGGATCATGGCCATTGCCTCTTAAAACACGATTGCGTGTGTATGTCTGACTGCTCTTGTTTAACTTGCCAGGCTTAGCAAAGCTTGTTTGATATGCTGAATACAGAAAGCATAACCGCATACCATTTGACTTCGGAATCTGACCAAAAATATATTTCTTAAAGGCTATAACCGGAAGGAAAAATGTCAAAATATTTATATACATAACAGTTTATATCTGTTTATTGGACTTTGCAGACATTCCGAGCCAACACAGAGCCTCTTTTGGGCCCCACTCTATCTTCGAATGACAGGCCTCCGTCGACGAAATCATCACTAGACCCAAAGCTTGTGGCTATCACCAAATCTTTACCTTACAATAACAAACCTTCTGCAACTGATTCTCCTTCATCAACTGAGACCCTATCACCTCATGAAAGCATTGAAACTCTATCAAAGACTGAGTGTTCATCAAACATTGAGCTTTCATCAAACATTGAACAACCAAGAAACACGCATTGTCTACTGACCACTGAGCCTCCTTTAAGTCACCCCAGTGATAAGCCTCCATCCACCAAATCACTGTTGGACCATAAGTCTTTGGCTGTCATGAAATATTTGCCCGACACCATCGTTCCTTTTGCAAGCGGTTTTCCTTCTGTGACTGAACCGGCATCAGCGCAAGAGAGAGGTGATACTCTATCAACGACTAAGTGTTCATCAAACTTTAAGCTTCCATCAAACATTGAGTTACCAAGCAACACAAATTGTCCGCTGACCACCGAGCTTTTTTTGAGTCCCAGGCTTTATTCAAACGATACGCCTTCACCCACCAAATTACCATTAGACCTTAAGTCTGTGGCTGTCACCAAATATTTGCCTAACACGAACGTTCCTGCTGTAACCGGTTCTCCGTTTGCGACCGAGCCGCCGTCAGCCGATGGGAGAACTTATAGCCCATTAACGACTGACTGTTCATTGAATTTTGAGCTTCCAACAAACATTGAAACACCATGCAATACAAATTGTCCACCGACAACCGAGCCTCCTTTGAGCCAAAGGCTGTATTCTGGTGACAAGCCTTCATCCACCAAATCAAAATTTGACATTAATTCTGTTGCCGGCACAAACCATTTGCCTTACAATATCGTTCCTGCGTTAATCAGTACTGCCTCAACAACTGAGTGTTCACCAAACTTTGAGATTCCATCGAATATTAAGCCACCAAGCCACACAAATTGTCTGCTGACCACCGAGCCTTCTTTGAGCCACAGGCTTTCAAAGAGCGACAGGCCTTTATCCACCAAATTACCATTAGACCTTAAGCCTGTAGCTATTACTGAATCTTTGTCTTACACTATCGTTCATGCTGCAACCAGTTGTCAATTTGCGACTGAAACTCCATCAGATATAACTGATAACCTATCAACGACTATCTGTTCATCAAACCTTGAGCTTCCATCAAACAATGAGCAACCATGCAACACAAATTGTTCACTGACCACCAAGCCTCTTTTGAGCCAGCCCAGTGATAAGCCACCATCCACCAAATTACTATTGGACCATAAGCCTATGGCTGTCGTGAAATATTTGTCTGACACCATCGTTCCTTTTGCAAGAGGTTTTCCTTCTGTGACTGAACCGCCATCAGTGCAAGAGAGAGGTGATACTCTATCAACGATTAACTTATCATCAAACTTTAAGCTTCCATCAAACATTCAGCAACCAAACAACACAAATTGTCCGGTGACCACCCAGCTTCCTTTGAGCCCCAGGCTTTATTTAAACGATAAGCCTTCATCAACCAAGTCACTATTAGACCGTAAGCCTGTGGCTGTCACCAAATCTTTGCCTAACACAAACGTTCCTGCTGTAACCGGTTCTCCTTTTGCGACCGAGCCGCCATCAGCCGATGACAGAGCTTATATTCCAACAAACATTGAACCGCCATGCAACACAAATTGTCCACTGACAACCGAGCCTCTATTGAACCAAAGGCTGAATTCAAGCGACAAGTCTTCATCCGCCAAATCGCTAATAGACATTAAGCCAATGGCTGTCATCAAATATTTGCCTCATACTATTGTTCATGCTGCAAATGGTACCCCTTCTGTGACTAATTCCCCATCGGCCCATGAGAGAACTGATACTTTGTTAACGATTGAGTGTTCATCAAACTTTGAGCATCCATCAAACATTGAGCCACCAAGCAACACAAATTGTCCCCAGACCCTCTGGTCCCTTCCTTTGATGCCCAGGTTGTCTTCGAGCCACAAGCCTTCATCAATTAAATCACAATTATACCCTATACCTGTGGCAGCCGCAAAATCTTTGTCTTCTACTATCCTTCCTGTTGCCACTTATTCTCCCGTATCGATCGAGCCACCATCGACCCATGACCACGAGAGCGTTGAGACAACATCAACGACTGAGTGTTCACCAAGCTTTGAGCTTCCATCGAACATTGAGCCACCATGCAACACAGTTTGTCAACTGACCACCGAGCCTCCTTCGAGCCCCAAGCTGTCTTCGGGCGACACGCGTTCTTCCACAAAACCACTATCAGACTATAAGTCTGTGGCTGTCACAACAAAATTACCTTACATTATCGTTCCTGCTTCAATTGATTCGCCTTTTGCGACAGAGGCTGCATCGGCCGGTGGGAGAACTGATACTCCCGCAACGATTGAGTGTTCATCAAACTTCGAGTTGAATGTTGAGCCACCATGCAACACAAATTGCCCAGTGACCACCGAAACACCTTCGAGCCTCAGGCTGTTGTCAAGCAACACGCCTTCACCCACCATATCACTATTATACCATAAGCCTGAGACTGTCACCAAATGTTTGCCTTACACTATCGTTCCAGATGTAACCGGTTCCCCTTTTGTAACTGAGCATCCATCAGCCCATGTGGGAACTTATACTCCATCAACAACCGGACGTTCATCAAGCTTTGAGTCGAAGGTTCAGCCTGTCTTTCCAACAATCCTGCCTACAGAACTGGATTTAGATAGATTTGAGTGCGTCGATGATCTACAAAAGATCGCTCTTAAAAACTTAAAGTCTAACCCTTTTATGAGTTCTGCAGAAAGTGATAGTGACGCAATTGTCAATGAAGATTCAGACACAGAGTACATCCCTTCTGATAATGCTACGCATGTATCTGATTCAGACTGTTCGGATGAATATCCAATATATGGTTTTCCTGCTCTACTCAAGACTGAATCAAAAAGCGTCCAGGAATCAACAGTCTCCTCAACTATATCAGGAGGCCATTGTTCTGCAGGTTCTAATTCTGCTGTCCAGGTAACATCAACGAGTGATGCTCAAAGGTGCAAACAATTCTTCTGCCCCTATTGCGAAAAACCTCAAGCTAAACTACCACGACATTTATTAACAATGCACACCGACGAAGATGATGTAAAAAAATATGAGCTTTCTTCAGACAAGACAGAAAAACTGAAGATGTTGACTAAATTAAGAAATTTAGGAAATCACAGACACAATGTGGATGTTCTCAGAAAACAGAAAGGCGTTTTAGTGGTTGTTTATAGGCAAGATAGTTGTGTGCAACCAGAAAATTATGTGCCATGTCCCTATTGTTTGGGATATTATGTGTCATGGGAATTGTGGAGACATGCAAAAAGGTGTTGTTGCGCTCCTGGAGACAGAATTAAACACATGCGGATTTTGGATGGAAGTCGAATGCTCCTTCCAAATACATTGAACACAAGCGAAGGGTTCAGGTCTGTTTTATGTCATATGAAAAGTGACCAAATTGGGCTAGTGGTAAAGAATGACAGACTTATAATGCAGCTTGGAGAAAAATTGTTTATGAAAAATGGTCACGACCGAGAAAATTTTAATTCAATTCGTAACACAATAAGGGAAGCCGGCAGACTCTTAATAAATTTAAGAGAAAAGGTCGGTCCTGTTGATGCTGGCTTGGAACATTTCATCGACCCTTTGAGGTTCGAAGAGGTTATTTGTTCGGCTCGTTCTGTTGCGGGTTTCTCAGAAGATACCCACCAGTTTGCGACACCATCCCTAGCACTCAAATTAGGCCACACCTTAAAAAAGTGTGCTAGAATTATCGAAGGAAATGCTCTTCAAATTGGTGATGACGATAAAGTTAACAAGGCAGTAAGATTTAATAAGTTGTGTGAGCTATCGTGGACAGAGGAAGTTTCCACTCATGCTTTACGCACCCTATCAGAACAACAAAGGAACAAAGTTAAACTCATTCCGTTGGTAAAAGATGTTACGTTATTAACTAACTATTTGAAAACTACTGGCAATGCGGCTTTCATGAAGTTATCTACAAATGGTGATGATTTGGACTCTTGGGTTAAATTAAATGAAACTGCCTTAATTCAGGTTATTCAATTTAACAGGAGGAGACAAGGGGAAGTCTCTAAAAGCAAGGTTTATGATTATTTCAATCAACACAGTACAGAACAGGAAGATATCAACACAGTGCTTTCACCTCTAGAGCAAAAACTTTGTCAGTCCTTTAAGAGAATTGAAATTATTGGAAAGAGAGGCCGAACTGTTCCCATGATTATAACACCCGAAGTGAAACGCTGGATTGACCTGTTGATGGCCACAAGAGAAGCTATTGGCGTAAACAAAGAAAACCATTTTCTATTTCCCCGGTGCCACTATGGGTCACTCGGTCATATCAGGGGATGTGATGTTCTTCGTGACGTTAGTGAAGCATGCGGGGCAAAATACCCTCAGCTGCTGAGATCCACCAAGTTACGCAAACAGATTGCTACGTTGTCACAAGTGCTTAATCTCAAAGAAAACGAACTGGACATTTTGGCTAATTATCTTGGCCACGATATTCGTGTCCATCGAAACTTCTATCGACTTCCTGAAGAAACAATCCAAGTTGCTAAAATCTCCAAGTTACTTATCGCAATGGAAAATGGACAGTTCCCTCAACAGCAGGGAAAATCCCTTGATGAGATTACTGTTGATGAAGATGAAGGTTTGTATAACTGTCTTCGCATAAAATGATATGTTTTCTATAACTAGTACATAACCCAAAATGTTACAAACCGTTATTAACGAGCGCAGTACTTATAACATAATAACTGTATAGTAAATAGTCTTGCATGTATACATTCGATTTTTAAGAAAGAACAAAATACGTTTTGGTTCTAAATGTAATCAACAGATTTCATTGATTTTACCCGGATTCGAGTTTCTGAATAAAAGACACATTTAACATTGATAATATTGACAGTGGCCATTTGGGCACAGTGTTAGATTTTTTGTCATTGTAATGGTGTCTTTACTTCTTTAGTACAGGTAACCTATACTGTTATTGTTTGTTGCCTTTAACAAGACTCTGTTCACATATTGTAGCAGATGATTGAGAGGCCTTTCTCTTGCTCTGGTGCTCTCAGAGCTAAAGAGCAGCACAAAGTTGATTTGTTTGGGATTTCGTTGATCCTGTCATCCTATGATTGCCCTCTTTTTGTCCTGTCTGATTCCTGTGTTATTGAAAGCGTTTTCCTCTGCCCATTGGGCTGGTATGCTGTAATATGAGTGGCTCTGGTTCCCCCACTAATTGGGGGGGGGGGGGGGGATAAACTTTGAATAGAAATTGTTGAAAAGAACAAAAGTAGCACACAAATTTTCAAAGCGTTATATTTGTCACTTGACAGAATTGGATGTTGTAATGGCGGATTGCCCTGAAAGTGAAGATGACTCTGAAGAAGATGTATATGGTAGGTCATTGTTCTGATACTGCATCTTTTAGGCCTACATAATCTTAATGTTTGGTATTTTTTTTTATACCAAAAGCAATTTTAAACTGAATATAGAAATTAATTCCACAGCACCATCTGTAAAGCAGTTTTGACAGTACTATTTCGTAAGTTTGAAAACTAGCAGCGTCTTGCTTTAGTTGCAGTAATTCCGAAGATTCCATAGACCACAAAATATGGGAAAACCTATTTTAGTTGGAACATATTTATTCATAATATTATTATTATTATATACAAACATATTTTATAGCAGAGAATGAACATTTGAATTTCAGATATAGTACCCAAACCAAAGAAAACAAAACGAAGAAAGAAAAAAACGGGTATTTAACCATTTCTTTTATGTTATCACAAATGCCAGAATTCTTTTGATATATGTGTATTGGCTATTCCACTTCAAATTAATAATTAAAATTAATAAAGAATTTTTAATTAGCACATGTAGATGATATTTTTTTCTGCTGTTAAGAAATAAACATTGTTGAGTTGTTGAGTGGGAGTTGCTCTCCAAGGGAGAACAAAAAAAGATTTGTTTCTAATGCCTTTGTATTGCTCCTTTTGATACTTTTTTTAATTGTCCTGTCTATTTATGGTCTTTGTTCACCCGTTGGGCTAGCAAGTCATAATATGAATGAAATAAATTTCAATACATCGTTGCGTCGAATGAAAATGGTGAGCCTCTTTGGCATTTTTCTCCTACATTTCGAGTCGAGATTCATGATGGCTATGCTAAGCTTTTGAGGAATAGTAATTTAAAACTGTGTAAAGAGTCGCTTTACATTTTGTATAATATGTATGTTGCTACAAGATGTTATATGGTCATAATATCAGCAGAGTATTGAGGAACACCATGTTAAACCAACTAAGAATCAAGATATGCTAAGATGCCGATGATTTAGCCACCAGTATGAGAATATAAAAATGTGTTTCACATTAAGGTTTAAGAGAAAGACAAAATGTTTAGATTTGGAGTCCTGTGCCTTTTGATGCTTCTATAGAAAAAAAACATATTCCATTATCTATTGAATACTACAAAATAGTGCACCCAATCATAAGGGTTTACGTTTCTAAATTTGATTTCATAAATAACAGATCAGGACAGTAGCAGTGATGATGACAAGGATGAAATTTTGACCACAGGTACAGTAAGACTTTTGCTAAATTTGTGAATGGTCAGACTCATTACAACAGTAAATGTAGTCTTCTATGTTAATATTCAACTTGTAAGTTTGACATATTATTGTAATTCCTTGTCATTACATTCATAATCAAAAAAATTATGGAAACTTTATGGGTTCATAAATACATTCCAAAGCAGGATAAGAGTTATTTCATCAAAGTTGCAAATGTGTTAAATTTAGTAAGGGGATTTGGAAATCTCTAGTCTGTTTTCGACTTTGAGAGAAAATTAGAGTGCTCCCCTTGAAACGGTTGTATTTGCATTCAGGAAAAAATCAACGACTCAGAAAGTTCACTGTTATATTTTATTTTTAGGTCAGCCGGTTAAGAAAAGACCATGGTCTGATGCAGAGAAGGCTGCCGTCTTAAGGCATTTTGAGAATCATATTTTCCTGGACAAAATTCCTAAAAAGAAAGAAGCGGACAGTTGCCTATTTAAAGAGAGGTGTTTGAGAAAAAGAACATGGAGGAATATTAAAGATTTCGTTAGAAACAAGATTAGGTATAAAAAATCTAGAATCAACTGATTTCCTTCCAAGCATCGAGTGGTTGGATTTAACCTTCTTGCTACCCAGACCATCTCTTGGCAATATTTTTGCATTGTGATCGTCTTGAACTTGTTGCCAGCGGCGTCCGCAGTGGTTTCCATCACCCATGTAAGTGAAATAACCTTAAATTCGATGTACAACTGCAACACCTTAAAAGGTAAAAGTAATCTTGATATACCAGTCATTTTGCCTTTTTTCGTCAATAATTGAACTTGCGGTTGTCAAAATAATCTTTGATATGTGATTTATAATTGGGTTACGATCTGACCGAATTTAAAGTTTCTTAAAATTGTTAAGTTTCTTAAGCTCACTGAAACACATATTGCATTTCTTTTATTTCCTTCCGTTTGTGTTAGAGAAGAGTCTCCTGCATCCTCCGTTGGTTAAAGTGTCCCACATTACCAATTGGCCAGAATTTGACAAACTTGTTTTAATTTCATTTTCTGTAATGTCTAAAGTTGAATAGATTTATCGATATCAATCGGTTTTGGCATAGTACTTTTATACTTGAAACTAAATGTTCTTGTTTAACTAGAGCGTCTTGTGTGGAAATAAGTTGTAAGTAGATGTCCATCTTTAAGGCACATATTGTAAGTGAAGGATATCAAATTGATATTGTATGTCCTTAGTTGGATAGGTCTTTCTAGATTGGATTCAATTGACAGTTATTATGGGTGTGTATCCCAAAGCCGTGGTTTAGCGGTAACCTGTAAGCTTATGAAATCTGAGAGCGAGTCGCACAATGAGGCTCTGGCATTTGGGGATGTGTTTTTTTATGAGGTTTCCTTTTCAGATTGATAGATAGGACTAAATGGCCTGTTATGGCAAGACTTTTTGTGTGTGTCAATCAGTTTGTGTCGAATGTCCTCTGTTAGATAGATTTTACTGGATTGTTTTCTGTGCCCTAAGAAATTTGTGAAAATAAACTCATGCAATATGTCCTCATTTGGATAGATTTTCTTGATTGACTTTTATGGTCGGAAAATATAGGTATGTGAAAATAGATTCATGCCGTACGATTCATTTTGATAGATTTGTCTAGATTGCGATTTTTTAGATAACTTCTGTGGCCAGAGATTACAATTAAGTGAACATTGAACGAAGTGGGATGTCCTCAGTTGGATATGTATGACTAAGTTACCTTGTATTGCAGGATGTTTTAATTGTGTGAAAATAGCTTGTGTCGACTGTCCTCGGTTAGATCGATTTGACTACATTACCTTCTATGTCTAGAGGTTATAACTTTGTGAAAATAATTATGATGTATGTCCTCAGTTGGATAAATTAAATTAGATTGATTTCTATGCTCAGAAAATATATGTTTTTGGAAATAAATTCATGTTAGATACCCTCAGATCTTATATAATATTGTTTTTTATAGACAGATACAATATTATTTTACTATAGTTTCTTTCGTGGCCAGATATTATAGGTGTGAACGTAGATTGATGTGGGATGTCATCATTTGGAAAAGTTACAAGTGTAAGAAACAAATTTTCATGTAGGATGTCTTCCGATGGATAGATTTAACTAAATTGCCTTATATGTGTGAAAATAAGTTTATGTGGAATTTGTATCACACGGCTAGATTTCAATAGACTTTAATCTGCGCCCAAAGATTATGAGAGGGTGAAAATATATTTATGTGGGATGTCCCCAGTTGGACAGATGTTCCTAGATTGCGATCTCGTAGATTAACTTCTGTGCCAGAGTGCATCAGTAAAAGTTATTCATGCTGGCTGTCCTCTGTTGGATAGATATGATTAAATAGCCATATATTGTAGGATACTTTAGTTGTGTGAGAATTAATTTGAGTCGGATACCCTCGGTTAGATATATTTGGACTAGATTGTCTTCTATGCCCAGAGGTCATAAAGTTGTGAAAATAAATTCAAACTGTATGTCTTCAGTTAGATATATTTGACTAAATTGCCTTCTATGGCCTGATGATATAAGTGTGTGAAAATAAGTTTATGTGGGATTTGTGCCATAGCCTAAGGATAGAGAATGAGTAGGTAAAACTTTATTCATGTGGGGAGTCCTCAGTTGGATAAATTTTACCAGATTGTGATCTGAAGTTATAATTAGTTGAAAATTTTGTCATGTTGAATATTGTCGGACAGATTTGACTAGATTACTTTCTGTGCCCAGGGATTGTAAGTTCATGTGAGAGGTCTTCAGTTGGATACATTGAATGTGTCTTCCAATAAGCATATTGTATTAGAGTGTAAAATCAAGTAGGCTGGCACGCAGTCGTGCTCACATACAGTGTTAAACCCCAAATCAAACTCAATTTTCAGTTACATAGATATCCTTCTATGGCCGACAAAAATAAATTCTCATGGAATATCTTCAGTAAGATATATTTACTAGATTCGTTTTGCATAGATTATATTGATGGGTTCAAACAAGTTTATGTGTATTATACAGAGTTGATTACAATTTTAGTACTTGCCATTTCTAGCCAGAGCGCAAAAATGTTTCAACATAAGTTTTCAAATGAATAGATGTTACTTGGTCCGAAATTGTGTTGAGTATGAAAATTAGTTCATTTGGATTTTACTATATATCCATTATTTTGTGAAAATATGTTTCGGTGGGATTTTATGATGTGAAACAATTACGATAGTTTTTATTATGTGTCCTTTAATGAGTCCATTTATGTTTGGCACACCGGTATGTGAGTGGCATGCCCTTGAGTTCGGCATAAAACGTCAATACATCAAATTCACCTGTGTACATTTTTCTGCACATTATTCAAGAGGGATTTCAATGTGTTAAATTACGTTCAATTGGAAGGATTATTAATTTTAAATATTTATTTCACATTCAAAAAGCTATCAGGTTGTGTGTATCTGCTTAGTTCATACTTTTTACTCTCTAAAAGAACCCTTCCATAATTTTTTTTTAAAAATACACGGCTTATGTTGTTTTTCGTTAAGAATTTTACCACTTTCTCATAAGCTGATGTCCTTTATTGTACTCTGTTAGCATTATTTATTTCCAGTGACACCGAAGGTAGATTGTCACTTGTGTGAGTTGAATAATCTGAATAATTACCTAATTAAAATAAACGAAAAAAACAATCAGACCAGACGAGTTTTTCTGGGTTTCATTTGAATGTAGTAGTGTTAAGGATCTAGTTACAATCACAGAGGTTCGGTACCATAGAGGTTGTCTTTGTCGGTAGAGATACCTAGACGATCTCTATGGTACCGAGCCCCTGTGGTTACAATGCCAATTCAATGTTCAAGATTTGTATTACCCAGGGTCTCGACAACTTCAAAAGATAACCTTTGCGAATTGGTCTTTTACTAACCCTGATATTATACATCAATAGGAAATTCGGTCACAATATTATTTAGAGTTTATTGTAATTGAATTATCTTTCTGAAGACCATCATGGACTTTATGTCAAATTAAACCAAATAAAATACTTTGACATTTAATCTTGACCAATAGTAAAAATGGCGTTTTCGATTGTTGTGGCTTTGCTCAATCTTTAATCCAACTACTTTAAAAGAGAAGTCAGTTTGCTCTATATACATTAAAGCTTCAATTGCATAAACCAATTATTTCCTGCAATTATTGAATAGTTTGTATATGCATATTGTAATGCATATATTTTGATCCTGTAAGCTATTATGTACCTTTTCGATAGTGTAGATAATGCGTCAAATAATAAAAGGACACACTACGAGGCTACCACATAATCTTTTATGGTTAATGGGAGTTTTCATATAAGCACTGTTTTGTTGAAGCAAACCCTATTTTATGCCACTTAATTAAGAAAAAAATTATGTTATTTTTTGTTTATCTTTTGTTTTTGGAAAAAGCAGTGAGCAAAAAGTATTACGTTTTCCCTTCTATACACATGCCAGATTGTTTCGAATATGCATGTATATATTTTTTTTATCAAAGTAGTCACATTGGTAAAGGGATGTAGATTTAAAAATTAACAAACCGGTGGACGGTCTAATATTCTAGATAGATTGTAAGACAAGTTCGGGAGTAGATTTTAATCGGCACTTGTTATGGATAAGTTACCTTCACACAATTCGAGGTACTCTATTGACAATTTATATAAGGTGAAAATGTGTGATAAATATTAGCACACTGGCATTGTGGCAAAGGTTAAAAGTTAACTCAAGTCCAAATTGGTATTAGAAAAAAATAAAATCAGCCCATCTATCTATTGAGAAAATATAGCAAACATGTTGAACATAATGTGTTGTAAAACCTGTTTTCTTATTATTCACTTAAAATAAAAAGTTTCTAAAAAGAGATATAGTTTTGTTTTGTTTTACTGGAGTGTCCCGAAACCTGGATAAGTGTTGCATTACTACATCGCATATTTACCAAACAACTGGATAAAAGCTATATTTTAAATGTCTGCATAAAAAAATTAAATCTGTTATTATTCTGATCTGATCGACGCTTAAAAATTCAGCATTGTTCTCAGTATATAGATGTGTAATACAATACCTTCCTCCATTTTAATGCACTTTAGCACCAAAATAATGTTTGGGTTTAGTTGTTTCATCGTGCTCTTTACCGTTACAGGGATTAAATAAATTTACCGCATTTGCTGACAACAGAATAATTAATGTTTTTTTATTTTATTTCGTGTCAGACAAAGGTGAAGGAAAACAAAAGAATGGATAGGTCGGTCTATGCTTAGGTATTAAATTGGTTCCCTATAGCCGACTTTATATGTTCGCAACGCAAGGAATCTAGTTTTTTTTGTAAAAAAAAAAAAAACTGAAGCAAGTCTTATTTTGCCATAATGCATATATGTGTCAAATTAACTTCTATGTGGGATGTCTTTGGCTGCAGAGGTTAAACTAGTTGTTTGTATTTTGAACATTGAATCGGTTGTCTGAGTTGCTGTTTTACTCACGTCTCTAGCTATACATAAATGACCGTAGATGAACAACCGTTATTTGAGGTATCTGTTCGTCAGATTACTTGTTTGGCTACCAAAGACCAAAGACTTATTCACTACTGTGCCAGTTGAAGAGGTAAATGAAAATAGATTTGGTTTCACTGGCACCTGATTATAAATATATATGGGATATTCTGACTGGGCAATTTGATTTAAATTTACCAAGAGGCCAACAAGGTATGAAATATTGTCTTCATTTAGCCATGTATCTGAATATATGCCGATTGAAAAAAACACAAATTCTTCTCTCTGAAGAAGAAACCAATCAGAAACGCTCAGAAAGAAAGGCCTATTGGATTCAAACTCTTCAAACCTTGTATCCACTGGGTTTCAATTGGGAACCAGGTAAAGGGTCTAAAAAG
>JARFOD010004234.1:0-11698 GCA_031763545.1 Mopalia muscosa | reverse complement strand
TTTTTGTGTCTTTTAGAAAGTGAAGTTTAACAGTATTTTCGTTATTTTGGGATAACACTTTCTTAGTTTGAACAGATGTAGTTCAGAAAATTTTGCAGGTTGAAACCCGTCCGGGAATCGAAGGCCGGGTGGCTGAGTGGTCTAGATAGCCTGCATTTACTGCTGGCGAATAGGTGCCTAACTCTGAGGGTCGTGGGTTAGATTCCCGGACGGGTTTCAACCTCCAAATTAAAAACCTGTATATGCCCCCTGATCTTCTGGTAACATACCATATTCAATGTTCTGGATATGCAATTCACAATAAATCAGTCAAGACTTAGAGGATTAGTATAAATAACTTGGCATTTACTGAATACCATGCACCTTACTTTGACAGGATAATGCCTTAAAATGAAGCTTGAAGCATTACCTCTTTGTTTGCGCAGGAAAATTTACATACCATGCCAAGCTTCAACAAAAACACAATATTATGACTCATGTTGTAGGGAGAGTAGGGGGAGATCTAACTTTCTTCAGATTTCTTAACTGTTGTATATGGATAAATGTAGTGTATGTAAGCTTATAGAACTGCATATAGTCTTGCCACTAACCAAATTAAGGAGACCTAGTTCCAGTAAAACAACTATGAATGATGTTCCATTGTCCAGGTCAGAATTGGATAGCTTGCGTACAGCTTTACAAAACCCCTCAGGCGCATTACCATGGATTGTGTTAAAATCACACTTCTGGAGGAAATAAGAAAACAAAATAAAACAGAAATGAATTAATTTTAACAATGACATCTATGTAGACTACCTGAACAAAAAGTCGACTGCAGCTGCAGGATACCATCACCTATACTATAGTCTGAATTTATTAATACACATTTTACCGTGATGCACAAAATATCGAAACATAGGATTGTCCCTGGTTTATGAGAAAAAACATTCATACCTTCTATTACAGATACATCTGTGATGGCGATGGTTGTAATCAAATGCTTTGTTTTGTTAAATTTGTACACATTAATATGTAAGGGGCAGATAAACAATTCCTGAAAACAAGAGTATGAGTTATGTCCCTTACTGTGTGAACAAGCTCAAATTTACAAGCAGAGATTGAAATTTGCACTGGTAGGCGAGGTCCAAGACCAGTCCAGTAAAAATATAAGTTATTTTCATCTGCTACTGGCCCATTTGACAAGTGAATTTTAAAACATTATCGGCTGGTATCAGCTTCATGTTCCTTAAGCCCAAATGAAATCACCAAAGCAAAGAATTTTCCCCCCTACCCTACCCCACCAATTTAAATATTTCTAAATTTATTTTTTGAATTTCAAGTTTGGAAACAATGCAAGAAACAAAGGAGAAAAAAACTTTACATGTACCTCTGCCCAACTCTTGAACTTTTCAAGATCATCTGTGGGACAACCCTTTGGTTCATCTCCAAGAACAACTAGAAACTCAGTTATGGCGTTTAAATTCACCATGATTGCCTTTCCATAAATTATTACATTCCTACAGTTAAACTGTGCATTTTCTCAACCAGCAGAATCATGTTGGAATTCAGTCCAGACACTACATATAAAAAAAAAGAGTCACAACAATCAAACCAACACTACAGGTAACATTTTTAAATGAGTTGATGTAACTTGAGGTAAGATAGGGGTTTTAATAGATTGTATAAAAAGAAAATTGTTGAATATATTACAGCAAAGTCTGTCATGTCTAACTCTTAAATATTATAATTCTCCCTTTCGCAAAAATGATATGATCAGTAGCCTGGGGTTTCAAGTCTATATTTTCTATCCTAAATAACATAGAAATCTCAGAGTCTTGAGATTCTAATTCTGACTTATTATTATTGCATATTTTCGAAGACAAGCAACTGTATTGCACTTACACTCGAGTAAGCATATCTGGTATTCAGTTCATTTAACAAGCATTGTCCGAAAACAGAGTCAGTCACCATGCAATGGGTCTGTTTTTTTATGGATGAATTGAAAAGCACGTGTAACACGGCATACACAAGCTTGGCCATCCAAGCACAATGTTAATATATAATGCATTATACATATGAATTGTTTGATTGGGGTTGAACGTTGTACTAAAGGGTATTTCTCTTATATGACGATGTGCCAGCCCAATGGGTGAAGGAAACCACCCTTGACACCACTGGCAACAAACATAGACAGGACGAGACAAATACAGGATGAAAGCAACAGGACGCATTACAGACACCATAAACAGATCGGTTTTCTGTAACTTCCCCTTTAGCGAGGAGAGCACCAGGGCAACATGAAGCTCCCTCCAACCACCCGCTTATACATATCAAAACAGCTCTTTTAGTAACAAATACATTTAACATGTTTTCAGTTGACATGCCTATTTAAAAATAATCAGGTTTTTAGTGCCAGGTGGCATAGTGTTAGCCAGAGGGGTGTCTAAGTGTCTTTGAGGCACTCAAAAAACAATTTGAGACACCCAGTTTCAGTCAAATTTAACATGGGAAAGATAGGGGAATAGTAAAATGAGACACGGTTTCTGTAAAAATGGCGATTTGAGACACCGTCTTCTTGATTTCTGGCTAATATTATGCCAAGTGGATAATTATGTTACAAGCGGCTGTTAACATGTTTATTGTTTTGCTTTGACGAATATTTTGCCTAAGCCTACCTGTAATATTTCTATTCTGGTGGTTTTCAATTTTATTTTTGCAAAGTAAACTTATTAACTTGGGGTAGAAATTCAAATAAAACTTTAAATTACATAAAGGTCAGAAAAGAAGGTGGATGCAATCCAAAAAAAACATGAGAAAATTAGGTATTGTCTGATCACCGGTAGTCAAACAGCAACGGTTTTCGAACATTTCATTATTTTCGCTTGTTTTTCTGTAATGTTTTGATACAGAATGATGTTAAAATTGAAGAGCAGTATTTCGTCAATAACTTTAAGAAAAGAGCATCTCCAGAGATCTGTCTGAAGTTTTATTAAGGAGCTTTTAAATCAGTCACGTGACTTTCTTAAGTGTTCGAAAACCGGGGATCTGAGTATATATGTTTTGAAAGGCTAGGGCTAAGCCCAAGTAAATTTACTAGCCTCATGTTGTGCATGGGTGTTTACACCATTTTGGCATTATTTAGCAGGTAATAATTCTTTTCACTGTAAGTGATTTAAGCGGTTATGTGTAGCTTCATGGGATTATTAAGATTGCAGATTGAGCCCATTGAGTAGGCCTAAGTGTCTGATTTATTGGGCTAGGCTTCTGGGTTTAAGGTGGACCGCTAGCCTAGGCCTATGTGTATTGTGGCTATTATAATCAAACGTGGATGCTTGTATTCCACCTTACACCAGTAAGGGTTCCTCAATAAGGTTAGTCTACAATCAAAATAATTTGAACAAGCACAGAAAAAAGCATTTTGAGTTTAAGGAAACCTGCACAAAGCTTGGGGGGAGAGGAAGCCCCTCGCCAAAATACTTTATAAACACTAGAAACTATCTTAAGTGTCACACATATATCGGGAGTATGACACATTTGTTTAATATGGACCACAAAATCTTCCACAGAATTTAACATAGCTAAAAACTGATAAGACCCAATTGAGCAACGCATTCAACACATACTTTCCCCATAATTATATTTTTTCATACAAGCACAAATACATACCTAGAAACTTTGAATTCTTGGTGATTTGTTCAGACCCAAAATATTAACAATTAAACAGAAGATGTAGGCTACATAAACGTCAACAAGCAGACGACCCAAAAAAGTTTTATCATGTGACCTCTAACCAATCAGAGTTCTTGGCGCGACTGTAGAGGGCGTGTCAACACGTGCTTCTAATGACAACCACAATATCGCTTCAACATATTACCACATGTTTGCGGTTTGTGTTCAAGATAATGCCAATAATTTAATGAGTTTTAACCAGTTTAGAGTAAGACAAATACTTTACATACAAAACTGTCAATTAAAAAAAAAGAATCTGTTTTGGACATAAATTGCGGATTGCCTGGTAGACGTGAGAAGAAAAAAAAAGGATAAAGTTTGGAACAAAATACATGTATTTTCTCGTGAACGGGTTAGTTATGAAGAAAAGAAATGGGACCTAAATTGAAAGATTGTGTCGAAGTTTCTGTTTAAGTACATAGTACTTATCTATAGCACATAATGCTGATTTAGTGCTACTATATGAGTCGCTAGACGCCGGCGAAATTTGATCATACTAATTGCCAAACATCCTACCTTCCCGATGTTTAAACTCAAAATGGACGCGCTGTATTTTGATTAGCTATTGAAAGCGCCCTCAAGCGACGACAATAGGCATAACTGAATGGAATGGGAGGGTAACTCTCGGCGTACTTTTTTAATGGTCCCGTTGGCTCGTTGCAACTTTTGCGCGTTAGTTTGAGCTCTGGTTTTGGACGTTTACCCAAAAAATCCCAATGTTATCTGATTGGAACTAATTAGTATACATGCAAAAAAATATGAAAGGCGATAAAACACAGTGTTTTTTTGTGGTTTTATTTTGTAATCACGCGCAAGCGCCAAAGAAAATGCTTGCAATATCAGCTGCCTGTAACGACAATTTTAATTATATTGAGCAAAAAAGTTTTGATTGATTAATATTTATATGCCTTTTATTTACAAAGCTGCAATGTGTTGTTCTTGTTTAATAGGGAGATATCGTCTGCCAAGTGAGGCACATTTTACCGTGCAGCTGTAAAATATAGAACTAATGCCTGTTAACCGCACGTCTGGAAGTAAAAATAACGGTTTAGGCGCCAGTTAACTCCTATTGTTAGACGAAAAAAAATCTGGATATTTCTGCCGTGTAAATCTAGTGTTTGGTTCGTGTAATTATGGCAACATAAAAGCTTTCGGGGGAAAAGATAAAAGCAGAGTAGCTGGGGTTGTTCAGACGTATTGTAAAGGGCAGACGACCAATCCTAACGGGACTTACCCCTAACCTTTTCCGCAGCTGAAAAATACCACAAAGAGTTTCCCAGAAGGTTTTAAGTCGAAAGCACACAAATAAATGTAATATTTAAATGCAAGAAGTGATTTATAGCTACTCAAGAGCAGATGAAAACCATCAAGGCCGAATTGATGGATAAAAAATCGAAGTGCAGAAAGATTGTGATTCGATGCCGTAACGCCGTCAACTTTGAGGGGTGTGTGCCATGAACGTGGCAATGTACCCTGATAGAACTCTTAACTTAAAACTGTAAAAAATGACAGGTCTTGTGTTGAGGTAACACCTGCTTGCAGATGTCCTAAGTAACTGTGAAATTTCAGACCTGCAATTGACTGAAACAACGGATAGCAGGCCGCAGATAAAATGTCAAAACTGTATGGATTTTTAAAAAGTTTTTGTAAATTTTGAGCATAGTGTTAGCCAAAGGGGTGTCTCGTTGTCTTTGAGACCCCCAGGAAGCCATCTGAGACACTCTGTTTCAGTCAATTTAACACGGGAAAGATAGGGCAAGAGTAAAATGAGAAACTCTTTTTCTGCGAAAAGTGGTGATTTGAGACACCCTCTTCTTGATTTCTGGCTAATGCTATGATTTTGAGGAAATTGCTATAAAAGCATTGTATTAACGTTTGCTAGCAGTTAGTAATTTTTTGAGAAAAAAAAAGAGAATAATCCTATTCCATGGTAAAAGCTTTTTGTCTAAAACTTGCATAAATTCATCTACGTTCGGTCTAGTAAGTTTTTGAGGGCTTAATTTTGACAAATTATAGGGGTATTGCGAAAAGTGAATATTCAAACATGGCGTCAAGTCTGCACGTCAAAGAAATAAGAGTGACTCAGTACGCCACACAAACGTGTCACGTATTCATTATTCCCACCTACTATACTCGACGTGAAGTAGTCCGTTAAAACATATGGAATACTTTGTCTTACAACAAAAACAATGTCATGCAGGCAATGAAACGTATGACAGCTTGTAAAGTTCTCGCCCCTTGTTGTACACCTCTGGAGAGCTTCTCGAAAGAGATGGAGAGGTTTAGACTCTTTCAAGGAGCGTTTATTAAAATAAGCCCTTCCTTAAAAAGAAAAGCTCTTCTATTTTTTCTCACCTGTTGACGATATACATGGCTAATTCAATGTCAAAATCTTGTCACTTGTCAGCATCAGATTGTGTATTAATGTTGACAGTCACTAAATTGTGATTTTATTTCAAAACAATATAGATCCTTTGAAGCAGCAATATATATTTTATTAAATATTGACAGGAAACGATTTGTAAAGAGCATTTCCATACAAAAATTTGGGCAAATAGAACTTTGTCAGTTCTGTATTAATATACTAAAAGGACGAGACATATAATAATAATAAAAACTTACAGTTGTGTCTGATACACAATTTGATGGATTCCTTAACTGGCATTTAGAAGTCGGAAGAACACATTCAAATATGAAACGATTTCTGGCATGAGATTGAAACGTAATATCCAACAAACTGAAAAGTTGTTATCCATACCAAGCCTTTCTATCCAAGCCTTTCTATCTTACACAATTTTATGATGAGATATTTAACTCCGTGGCGGAGTGGTCTAGAGCGTACGCTCTAGAGAGTGTATACTTCTGGCCCATATACCCCCCTCACCTCTGTGGTCGTGGGTTCGATTCCGCGGACCGAATGTGGGTTCATAAGCCAGCAACCAGTGGAAGGTCTTGGGTTTTCGGTGTAAATTTACCCCCCAGTTTTCCTCCCACATTAATGCTGGTCAATGATCTGTTATTGGGATTTAATCCAGTTGAACATCGGATAAATAAATCAATAAAATTTAAATATTCAAACTATTGTTTGTTAAAATGCTTGTGCCGAATCTCTTCTTAAATATCCCTACTCATGTTCCCAAAATGTTTACATAATTAACACTGTTAATTATGTGTTAACTGTTTTTTGTCCTAAATATATGACGTCATAATGGCGTGCGGCGCAGGCCATGTTACAATAAGTCTGTTGGATATGGATCAACTGCAACTTAGATTGTTTGTTTGGGGTTAAGAACCGCACTTAATGTTATTTCAGTCACACGACGACGTGCCAGCCTAATTGACAAAGGAAGCTATTCTCGATTTCACTAGGCGAGATCAAATACAGGACGTAATACAAATAGATCACATGTAGATCGGCTTCAAGTTGACCCTCAGCTCTGAAAGTAACAGATCAACGGGAAGCTCCATCCCAACCCTCGAAATCAAAGAAAATCGGAATCAAAATATAAGGAAATGAACTTCTATTGCTACCGAAAAGTTGTCATTTCTACTTGACCGGTTTCATATTTCCATTTAACAGTAGGCCTACAGGAGAACCTTCAATGCCTCATATTTGCACTGGTCCCATTAAATGGCATGCATCGTGTGTACAAAAAATTAAGAATATCTTTGTATGAGTATAAATTTTACAATTAAAACTAATGTTAAATTATTGTATCTTCAAACTATACACAATTATACAATTCGCCAATATGTGTGAGAAAAAAAAAATTAAAAAAAATAAAAAAAATTACAAACTATGTACCCTGTCAGCAAAATTGTGGATTTACATAAAACAAATACGTATATACCACCTCACAACTGTAGTTGAAATAGTATTTAGAAGTTGAACGTAAGCTCTTCGGGATTCGTAAATATTCTGTTTGCTGGTTATTGCGTAGGTTAGCAATATCTTTGGTCAAGTCAATGGAGTAAAAGTCCAACAATTGTTCAAGAACGGGTTTGTATCGGTCTTCTTGCCTCTTGAGAAAATCTTCCATTTTCTGAAAAATGTAGCCCCTACTTACAAAATACAACCTTCCGCGTGTACAAACGTGTTGTTCCATCAATGTTGACTGCCTATATAGCATCGTCTCATTTCTGTAGACCGACAACAAGCATACAGATACTTTATATGATGGTCACCATACCCTTGTTTCTTGAGATTGAAATAAAACTCATCACCAGTATTTGTCTGGAGGAATGTATTTTTTTTAGTATGAATATTATGTTTATTTGATTGGGGTTTAGCGCCGCATTTAATGTAAAGGTATGTATTTTATAAATAATTAAACCAGTCTAAAATGAGACGTCGATGTTCGTTCACCGGATTGTTTATTCCAACGATACCAACAGCGCAGAAGGCATATACTAGTATGTAGCACTACGATTATTCAATTACCATTGAAACTTTAAAAAGTCACAAACAACTTCCGAATAAAACGCTTCGTTTTTATTTGAAAGACAAACAACAGAAGATTCAAAACATAAACATCAGGTTTTCTTTAATATAAATATTGTTTTAAATGAAATTTATATTTTAAAAAACTTTGTCAACTACATAAAGTTCGATCAGTTATTAAAGTGTACCATTTGAAATAAAACTCAGTCTGGTGACATTTGTAGTTTTTAGGTCGTGTGTTTATTTAAAAAGAATTTCGAAGACTTCAGCAATGTGTTTAATGGACTTTTTTTGCCATTTAGCAAGACACCCGTATTTATCTGAAACAGTTCAGAGGAACACTTGTTTTTCGCCGTGCGACAATTTGTATACTTTAAACACATGCCACTCGTTTGGTCTCCAAATTTCAAACGCCCAGAAAAACAAATTTCTGATACAGATTGTTCAAAATAAACAAAACTCGAACAGCATTCGCCTTAGTTTAGTAGTGTTTTAGAGTTTGTCCAAATAATATGCAGATTGCGAACGGTGTTTGACGCTCTCAAAACAAACTCGCCCGGTTTAGCATTTAATTCTTTTTCTTATTTCCTCACAAATTTCACAGTTCATACAAATTAGAACATCGCTAGCCTTTTAATTTGAAAGCATTAAAATGTTACAGTTTCTTTAATTAAATTGATTTCATTTTTGAACTGTCTCTCTTTGTGGAATGAATTAGGACACAAGTACAGGTATATCAAACTCAAATCGATGAGTCCTTACATGTCTGAAACACAAATATTTTTTATTAACCGGATGAGACATCATCATTATTATTATGGATTTGTTGCAATCTTCCATCAGTCGTCTTGGCATAAAAAAAATATCTACACACAATCGCCTAGGGCCTCATTCTTTTTGCGATTTGCTTGTCTAAAGATCTGCATGCCAGACAAGAACTGCGCCATGTTTTGACAGGTATGAGTGCTTGTTTATTGTGTTTATTTAATTTTTCGGCTATTCCGGTGATTCTTTAAGTAGCCACTCCATTTCCACAAGAGGGTGTGTGTATGTAAGTATATAAAACACGAAGCACCCGTCTTTACCCTTTGGGTGGCTCGCGAGCAGACAGCATCTACTTTCTGGACACTCGCCTCGGCGCATTGGATTATTGTGTGTTGTGATGGACTACAAAGCGCTTTGACCGCGTGTGCTTATCCGCTCAATAGCCTATAACTAGTTACCAGTTAAAGTGAAAATATACACGGGTCAAGCTGTAAAGAACATTACGGCTGCCAGTATCACCCATTGTGATGGCTGGAGCTAGTTAAAGCCACACAAAGGCAGTGGCGACGTTTTGGGTATTCACCGTTTGTCCAGTATATGGATCAGCTCTATTGATACAAGGATTGGACAAACCCAGTGGAAAGATGGCTTTTTAAAGACTCCCATTTCGCCGGCCAATAGCACAATATGTGGTTTTCTAAGACCGATAAAGGGCAGCCCGTATAATGGTTTGACAGGCAATATTAATCTAATTTAGCAACAATTTAGCCACCAGCCAATGCCTTGGGGTGTGCCTTGTAACATCAGAACAAATTTATTAATATATAAAATGTGTCAATGTATAGCTTGCTCGATTCTTTGGGTCTCTAAATCTCCAAAATGGTGCATTTACACTTAACTCGGCACCTGCAATGAACGTCAAAGAACACAATATGAGTTCCATCTTACCCACAAAGCATCCACAATCACATTAAAAAAATATTAAAATAAAATCTGCATATGGCCCCCATTAAAAACTATATATCCTTTCTGAAAAATAAACCCACTGAGAAAGGCCTATATATGTCTTGGCTGTGTGTGATAAAGGCATGTATGTAAAGGTTGTACGTATAAATGAAGTAATTATGCTGTTCACTTTTTAATAGCGCAATCCTGACAGAAAACATCTGTATAAAGCTATAATGATCTAGGTTAAAATCTCGTAAATCTTGCCATTAATTCTCAGATGTTAGCGCGGATTAAAATCTTTTTAACAGTTAATTTGTGTTAAAAGAGTTTTAATTTTCCATTAGAAAAAACGAGTTTATTATTAAATTTCAAAGCCTATTTGCGTTGCTTTTAGCATAATTCTGTCTATGGATGTTCTTCAGCTGGTATATGCTCTCTGCTTGATATCTTATTGTTAAAGTATGATATATGCTTACGTCAAATTGCCATTATCTATGTACAATAAGAAAGGCTGGAAAATTAAAGTTCAACATTTGATTCCCTTATCTTGTCTTATATTCTTATATTATGTGCAGCCTAATGTTGACAAAGCTATGTAGGCTACCCGTAGGCCGACTCCATCGTGAGCATTGATGATGACGCACTGATCATGATCGCGCATCTGTCAATCAGCGAGGCATCGAACATTGCTTGCGCGTGTTACTGAGGTTACATAATGCAAGTCTCCGCCCTCGGCTATATACAACGTGCAGTTGTCTATATATGTGTTTAAAAGCTTTGAGAAATCTCACGTAATTTAGTTTTGTCAATGAGTTGTGCTGGATGATTAATCAATGTAATAATCGTCAAACTGAAGGGAAAAAAAAGTTGCCTGGGGACATACAAAGACAATTTGGTGTGCTGACTGACCTCACTACCCCTGTTTTATCTGATCAGCCTTAAGCTATCGTTCTGTCTGATCTTTATTTTTCTGTCTAAACAATAAAAATACATATTTGAAGAGAGGCGTGATCAAGAAGAGTATACACAATACCCCCTTTCTACGTTTGATTAATCTCGTCATTAACTCTCGTTCATGACGTAAGTGTGTACTTTTTTTCTAGCTGCAAATCTTATATAAATATGGATGATTTTATCAAACATACCCACGAGGGCTTAAACAAATACTTCAGAAAAATTTTAGATGATAAATTTAAACAATAGCAATATAAATTTAATTCCGATACACTGTTTATACAATTTTATTCAGATTTAGACCTATACGTCTCCTTTTTTTTTAATATTGAATATATTAACATCCATGATATTAAGCCCTGGTATAACGCTTTATGTATACACATAAATAAAAGAGTAAAAAAATACTCTAATGCAGGTATTTATTTTATGCATAGTATTTAATTAACTGTATTTTATGGTATAAATTATCGAATGATTTATGTATAAATTGACCGAGGCTTATGTTGGTAGGTTGAGGGGCATCCGTGGCGGAGTGGTCTTGTGTGTACGATCTAGTGAATGTATGCTTCTGATCCACATACCCCCCTCGCCTCTGGGGTCGCGGGTTCGATTCCCGCGAACCGTATGTGGGTTGGTATGCCAGCAACCAGCGGGAGGTCGTGGGTTTTCTGCGTTAATTTACTTCCCAGTTTTCCTTTCACAGTAATGCTGGCCAATGATGTGTAATTGGGATCTAATCCTGTTGATCAAAGATCCGATGAATAAAGAATAAAGAATAAAGATTGTTCATGATGAGATTGATTGATGAAACCCTGACACTTGACGATATCGGGTTCAGGCAACTTCAGGCGTTACATGGGATAGAAATTAAACAGTCAG
>JARFOD010004223.1:0-11698 GCA_031763545.1 Mopalia muscosa | reverse complement strand
CCCCCCGCCCCCCCCCCCCCCCCCCCCCGAGACAGTTTTTACCATAAACAGTCGCATATTACTTTGGAATAAGAAAATAATACCTCCTTTAACCATCGTTGATCCTATTATGAAAGAAAAGAAAAAAGCGTTATTGAAGTCTTACAATCGTAAACCAAACAATGTATTTTAAATAAACACGAACACACCTGTAAATTGGGACACCCCACACATGAAGTATAATATTATCAATTCTCCAGGCAGCATTGTGCTGTTTTACTTGTTCGGTTTTCAAGGTAAAAGAAACCACAAGCCATTACTCCCTCGGGTTAGAATACGAAACCGAACATTTCAAACCGTACTTTAGTACTTTAGGGCAGTCACAAACATTTGCAATCTATCTGTGTATTATATTACTATGTTCGACTCTTAATATGTCCAATATAACGTCCTTCGATTACAAAATTCTTTAATATATAAAAAATAAAGTTACAGTTTGCCGTATATGGTGCTTTTTGCGTTCCGAACGGAAGAAGGTTGGGAGATATTTTCTAAACTGTAAAACCGTGTATACACACGGGTTTACAGTTTGCCATATATGAAGTTGTTTGCGTTCCAAACCGAAGCAGGCGGGGCTTTTACTCCAAATTATGACCCCTTTTATAGCCATTCAGTTAAACCAATATAGTCTTAATCGTAAATGGCGGAGAGTCGGTAGGAGCTTCCTGTTGCCCTCGTGCTTTCAGAGCTAGGGGATCGCATGAAGTTGATCAGTTTGTCATGTTTTTGTTTAACGTCCTGTTATTGTATTGTATTTGTGCTGTCTTGTCTTTGTTCACAGAGATGTTGAGAGTGATTCGCTTCATCCATTGCTGGTCGGCTGGCCGTGAAGGGAGTAGAAAAAACATTATGTAGGGCGGTAAACCCTATAATCTACTGTAAATATAACCTCATAAACAATACATATATCTTCAGAAAGATGGTAGAAATAAGAAAGACTTAATGGTATAGTCTGCCATTACAAACGTCATACCTGGGATGGCATCACGGATCTTTTCTCCAATAACTCGTGTGTCTCCTGTATTGAAAAAAACAAAACCAAACATATGATCTATTTGAAATCTGGAAATATAACAAACTTCTTACAAATTATTGTCCCTTGAGAAGATAAAGGAAAAGTAACAAACGAGTAGCATTGCGAGTGTTTTAGAGGTATGACGCTGTGATTCTGCGATTTGACTTCGTAAAGCGACGGCGCCAATTAATGGCGAGGCAAGACAGTCTGCTAGCCCTTTTACATTGCCGTTTGTCTGTTTTAAAAAAACCCAAATAGCCTTAAATTACTACGTTTGTGAAATTTAATAGTCAAAGCCATGCAAAAACGTAATTCATTTATATAGGGTTTCAGTAACGTTTATTTGATAATTTGCAATATTGTCTAAATCCATGCTAAGCCCTTTTTTGCCGTAAATCGATTACGTTATTCGCAAAGTTACTTCACTGTGGTGTCGTAGTTGTAATGTCGCCTCAGATTTAAAAAAAAACAGTAGTCCTACCATCAACGTATTTTACGCTGGTCGTAATTTTTTTTTTTCTCAAATATTATTCATCAGGAAAGACAAATTAAAATAATTATAATTTGATCGAACAATTCAGATTTAGCAAATTCGTAAACTCCTAGGAATTAATCTCTATACAGACATCTCGAGAGAAGGTGTTTGGTGTATTATTATATTAGTGGACAAATCAAAAGTTCATTTGTATACCATAACTAATGTGGACTAACATTTGATGTTTAACAATTGTTTTAACACGAGTTTAACATCAATTGTCAAGAGTGGGCATATCATGGAATCCATTTCGCAAGCATATAGTCCTTGTTTCATTATACAAAGGCCTTCGTTCCAGGACATTTTGTGACGACAGTATCAGTGACAAAAATTAGCGAAAAAGATTTAGAGCCCACATTGCACGCTTTATGAAACACAACCAGCATCTGCTGTAACAGAGAACACTTTCACGTGACGGGGCCAATCTCTGTCTTTGAGAAAAATCACGTGACAGGGCAAACGCCTGTTATTTTTAGAGCGCTTTCACGCGCGGGCGAATTTTAAGAAGAACTTAATTTGCCGACATAATCAATGTAAGTGTAACACGCTCCAGCATTTGTACTATTATCGCACGGCATCGCCAGTCATCATGGATTCTCGCGTGTTCTCTAAAGCCAAGTGAACATTTTTATATTAACTAAACAGATACCTGGGATGTGGAGACGAACTAAAACCTCTTTATTGTGTGTTTAATTGAGATTCAGAGCCTCAGTTAGAAAGGGGATTTCATTCGAGTGACGGCGTATCACTGTATTCTTTAATTAACCACCATGTTTCTTGCAACAAACTTAAGTCCGCACAATCGAACGATGCAACAAAAACACCTAATAACATATGTATTTCTGCTTTTCGACCATGTCGACACATTTTATACCAGCCATTGGCTTGATGTATTAATTAGAATATATTGTATCTCTTTTTTATTGTACAGGAATCAACACGTAAACTGTGAAGGTATACGGTGTATATAACTGCAAATACTAACAATTGTAATTTTAAGTTTGATATAATTCAATAGACTATATAACACTTACGTATTTCCTCTCTTGGAACGGTTCAATTGCTTTTTTGCTCTTGAACTTTTC
Organism: Mopalia muscosa; assembly: GCA_031763545.1. Classification (NCBI taxonomy): domain Eukaryota; kingdom Metazoa; phylum Mollusca; class Polyplacophora; order Chitonida; family Mopaliidae; genus Mopalia; species Mopalia muscosa. Next base: position 9,024 of record JARFOD010004223.1, on the reverse strand, counting down.
ATTCTCCTAAAAGAACAACAAGCACGAAATATATATTTTATTAACAAATATAGTCAATATAAAGAATGTAACATACGACTGTAAAGTCTTCTGAATCAATTGTAACAAATCCTCTTTACCTGAAATAATCATAGGGTCAGGTGTGCCGTATCTCCTCTAATTACACTTATTTTCATTAAACAAGACAAACTATAGTATTGTTAAGCTATAGGATCAAAATGACTTCAGACTATTGCATGGGTATAAAACTTTGCAACAATAACTATCAAAAGAACAAAAAAATCGGGACCAATTAAGGTATAATAACTCGTGGTAAAACATGGCACCTTTCTCTTGTGATCGAAGTCAACATTATAAATTATATTAACAAACTGCAATGACATAAACCTACAAAGAAGTGCGCCACTGCTTTTTATCAACGATTCAATTGTCAGACTATTGTACATTTTGACAATTTTTATAATTCCATGAGCCCTATAGCGGACAAGTTTATAGAGGAAAATATTAAACACGACTCTCGTAAAATAACAGTTTTAACTTAATATTTCTTGCCCCGGTTTCTAATAAATTGAATTACGGAGTTCAAGACGCAAGGCATTGTCGACAGTCCAACTTGCGATTACCAACTTGACTTGCCATCCTCGAAAAAACTGAGTCGTGAAAGTCATATCTTCGAAAAAGAAATCACGACAGTAATGTGTAACTAAAATATAAAGTTAATTGGGATTCACAGCTTTAGTTAACAAATGTTTTTTTCATTCGTGTGACAGCGTCTCAGTACAATCTTTTTTTTTTTAGATCGAATCATCCTGTTTCTGGCATACAACTGAGTTGAGTCCGCACAATCGAACGATGCAACAAAAAAAAAACACGGAATAACGGATGGGATTCTCGTTTCTTATCAACTCCGCGCATATGAACCAGCCTGTGTCTATTTATTCAATATTGTTTTATAAATATATTATAGCCGTTTGTTATTACACATGAATCTACATGTGAGCTGTTAGAGATGTTTTGTTTATCTACCTACAAATATTAACAAAAATAATTATAAGTTATATAGATGTAATTCTAAAGACTATATAAAACACTTACGTATCCCCTCTCTTTGAACGTTTGAATGGCTCTTTTACTCTTGAATTGCACATTCTCCTAGTAATAAAAAGAAAAAAACACAGAATATATCGTGTATTTCTAGAAGATAGTTCATATAAACACTATATGTTAATCTGAAGTCTTCAGCAGACAATTGTAACAAACCCTCTTTACCGGAAGAAAGCATACGGTAAAGTGTGCGTTATCTCCTATAATGACAACTATTTAAATTAAACAAGTCTTTGGCTATAGGATCAATCTGACTGCAGACTATTACATTGGTATAAAATTTTGGAAAACTAACTATCAACAAAAAACATTTCGTGACTTATTAAAGCATAATTACTTGTGTTAAAACATGGCGCCTTTCTCTTGTAATTGAAGTCAACATTAGATTATATTAAGAAGTTACAGTGATATAAACCTACAAGCCAGCGGACCACCGTTGTTTATCAAGGATTCAATTGTCAGGCTATTGCACATTTTGACATTTATTTATTTCAAAATCCCTAGCGGAAAAGTTCCGTGAGCAACATATTAAACATAAGTTTCTGAAACTCACATATATACGAAACTGTAAACTTAAACAGCTGAAATCTCTATTGGCCAATTTACAATTTTATTTACGCTTATGTATCATGTTTAATATCATATGATTCCGAGTGATTGATAACAGAACACCGTTACATGTCAGCTCGAGACATATGGTGTTCGACCAGCGCTTAAGGAGTATTGAACATCAACTGTCGAGAGTTGACATATATTCCTGATGTCCACTCGAAAAGATGCAGTACTTGGTTTGTTATACATGTTATACCGAAAGCATTAGTTCAAGTGTTTCTGGACAATTTTATTAGTGGTAAAATTAATGAAAAAGACTTAAGGTTTATATCGTTACCATTTAAAAAACGGAACCAGTCTCTGCTTTACAATAGAACACTTTCACATGACGGGGCCAGCCCCTGTTTTTAAAGAGAAATCACGTGACAGTATAAACGTCTGCTTTTTTTAAAGAACGCTCTCACGCGCGGGCGAAAGGTAAATAAATTTGCGGAGCGACAAAAAAAAAAAAATCTTCATTCAACACGCTCCTGTATTTGTAGGCCTATTGTTATCGCACGGCATCGCCAGTAATCATGCAACGTTGAGTGTTTTTGAATGCCAAGGGCACATTTTAATTATAACTATACGAAAACCTGAGATGGCGAGACAAACCAAAACTGCTTAATTGTTTGTTTATTGACATTGACAAGCTTTAGTTAAAAAAGGTGAAATAATTCGTGCGACGAAACAACCAACTGAGTTGAGTCCGCACAATCGAAAAACGCAGCAAACAGCGAGGAATAACGGATGGGATTCTCGTTTGCCGTCAACTTGGCGCAGGTTAACCAGCCAGTGGCTATTTATTTATTGAGTTACTTTATCCCTTTTTTACGACAGAGTATTCTTCACGTGAGCTGTAAGCGATGTATTGTCTATCTACATACAAAAATTTAACAAAATATGTGTATTTGTTAGATGTAAATCAGCAGACTATACAACACTTACGTATTTCCTCTCTTGGAACGGTTGAATTTCCCTTTTGCTCTTGAATTGTTCATTCTCCTAGTAAAAACAAGTAGAGAATATATAGTGTATTCCAGAAGATAGCCTAACTCTATACGTTACATACAGCTACACATATTGTCTGTACAATTTTAGAATATAAACAAATCTTACTTTTTCTCAACCAATTTTTAATAAGGTGTCCACTATCTGTAATAATTAAAACTATTTAAATAAACAAGTCCGGCAACAATTTTGTTAGGCTGTACAAATAAAATGACTCTAGACAACTACATAGTAAAAAAGTATATATTGCATGTATGGTCATTAAAATATTATTTAGAGATTAATTAAGGAATAAAAACTTGTGGTGTAAAATGGGGCCTTTCTCGTGGAATCGAAGTCAGCACTTACGTTATATCAGGGAGATTCATTGATAAAATCATAAAAGAAACGCTACTTCTTTTATCAGATTTTTGCACATTTTGTGTTCTTCAAAAACGTTAGGGAATAAGTTTGAAGAGTAACATACTTAACAAGAGTTTAAGAAAATAAGCATTTTCGGTAACATTTTTTGCCCCGGTTTCTATAATCGCTACTAAATTGAATCCCGGACTTCATGACGCCAACCATCTCTTATCGACTACTTGCGATTTCCTCGCTATAACCTACTTGCCATTCTCGGACAAACAGTCATGAAAGTTATATTCTCGAACTAAGTCATTACTTTAAAACAATTAAAATATTAAACCAAAACGCTAATTTTATGTGTATACTGACACCAAAGATGAAATATTAAAAATAAAAGAATTGAAATGTTAATTCAACAGTATATTATATACAGTTTGATCTACGCTGATGTAACACTTACTTGTTTCGCTTGTCCTTCCATTGGCCATGGCGGACTTAAACGACCGTATACGTCAGGACAAAAGGCAAACGCTCCCACAAGGATTAGTATTGCCAAATATTCCATTTTCGTATTCTGAAATTAAAAAATGTCTTAAATCTTTTATAAAAGTATATTATTGTTTTTGGGGATATCACACATTTAATATAGGTAGAGTTTCTAGTGAGGAATATTTTGCAGACAGCCCCGCTTCTAGTATAGATATTGCAGGCCAATAACTGCCGCCCATGCAATAGTTACAATGGCGATATAAGAACAATATGTCATTTATTTCTTCTTCTGGGTTAGTCAACAGTAAATCTTACCACAACCGTTAACCTAACCTTTGAACTTAGGCCTACACCAAATATCCCGCCGAATCATACTTGGTAACAATACTTACAGTATTACAAAATTATGTTAGGCCGATATGATGCGAAGAACACAAATTCAACACGGCTGCAGATTTATAAATGTTATAATTATTTTTATTATTATTTTTTTTTATTTAAAACGTATTATATCAAGTTTAAATGGTAGAAATTTCATACTTTGAATATCATTTTATTTTACATTTTACGTTTTAAAAAAGAACTTTTATAATATCGTTTTTAATACTGTTTTGATAATAAAACAGTAGAAATGCCCATTATGTGTTATAATATATATTCCCTTTGTTTAAAAGAAACAAAGCGCAATTTGAGATGAATACATTTTCATCATAAGAAAATTCTATAAAATTCTTTTTGGATAAAAGAAATAAAATAATAACTCAATCAATCAATCAATCAATCAATCAAACAATAAGCAAATAAAGACAAAAATTAATCAAATAAAAAAGCAACAATTCATCAAATCTCCTAAAAGCCATACATATCTTACCAGTTTTGTTCCACAGTGCAAAAGAATACAAATGACTATCTCTAAAATGGTATTTATAGATATTAGTAACCCCCCAGGGTTTTATATGTAGGTCATCTACCGAGGAAACACTTAGTTTAAACGTGTCAAGGATAGAGTCAATTTGTAGTAGGTCAATATTAATTAAACTGCCATATTAATAAAAAAAACTATGTCAATTAAAATAAATTTTGGCCTTTAACTTTATATTAATTGCCTTGTTATAAAACCCTAAATTAGTCTTAATAATTTACCAGATCATGTTCTATTTGAATATACAATAGTATTAAATATGTAACTTTTTCCACAAATAACTTTGCTAGCTATATAGCAACTAGATGCCAAAGGTGTTATTATATTATATTTCTTTAATAACCATCTATTATTTCTGTACATTGACATAAAGCGACCTTAGGTGCGTCAAGCTATAACTCGCATTAGACTTTTTAAACAGCTGTCATTTCCAACAATTCCGGCATGTCATGCGAAAGTCAGTAGGCCCTATGTACAAGTCGGAATAAATCGAGTTATTAAGAGAATAATACATGGGAGTACGTGGAGGGATTAAATATATAATGAATCGGAGTAAGTCAAAATATGAAAATGAATTATGAATCTGAGTATTAAGTGATTCATTAATCACAGTCTTTACAGGTATTTATAGTGAATGAGGAATCGGAGTAAGTTGGTATTTTAAGTGAATCATTCGGAAAAGTCAAGGTTTTGAAGTGAATAATGAATCCGGGTATTAAAATCGAGTATAGTAAGTGAAATATGAATAGCAGTAAGTCTAGGTGTTAAGTGAACAAAGTTATAAATAAAGTAGTGACTAAATTTAATAAGTAAACTTAAAAACGATCCCGGGGGAAGAAGAAGAGCCCCGAACATAAACAATCGTGATATCCGAGGGCCCATTAAAAAAAATCGACGTACGGTATATATTGCGTTATAATGTTGGCTTAGAACAACAGTTCCCTTCAAAAGCAACCAAGGAGCCTGGTAAGACATTAAAGGTGGATTGATTATTGTAAAGCCCAATTCACAACAGACGCGATGTGAACTGGCCAAGGGAATGACGTATTGCGCGACAGTGGCCTCTATTACTTTATTACAAGACATGACGACTGATATGGATGTACAACTTCTGGATATAATTGGGTAGCGACGTTTCGATCTCGATGCTAAGACCGTTATCAAGCAATCAATGAGTATATAGCATTGAGATCGAAACGTCGTTATAATGTTGTTTGTCTTACTAATTCACCAGCTTCTAAATGCCACTCAAACAAGATACTTTATTACAATAAAAGTAGTGTTCTAAATAAGTTGCTTGCAGCGCGACAATCCCGTTGCATCCGGTGGGAATTGGGCTCCACCTTCAGTGATGACTTTTATAGGAAGATAAACTTTCTAACATTATCAAAACACTTTACAGTTTGTGCTTGGGTTGTACTAGCATTAACCACGGCGTAAAAATAAATGAATAAATCTATCAATTTTGTTGGATAATAGGAAAGCAATATTTCAAAATACACAGAAAAAGGGGCGTGTTTGATTCAATTCGTCAAATTTTGTCTGTATGAAGTGCATTTACCAATGTACGCCTTAAATAAAACACATTGACCTCAACGTGGATAAGTAGAATTATAAATACGCCAGTTAACGAGACATGCGATATGTTCACTAAAATATTAATTAAAACACGCATAGGATGGACATTTTTTAAATTTATGCCTCGATATCAAATTCAGATTTTGTCATCAGATTCGCAGTTTATGTTCAAAATGCCTTTTGGTTATAGCAACATTTTTATGTTTTTGACGGGGTAGGTTGGTGTAGTTTTTGTTAATATTGGTATTAACCACCCACCCCACAGGCTTTACTTGTTGCAGACTCCTACGCTTATAACGCGATGTTATAATCTTATATTAATCAATGTTAACCTTAATTTAATACAAGCTTTCGGGGCCACTTCGGCTGATAACGCCTTTAAACTGTCTTAAGACAAGTACCAGGTCTTGGGCACTAATGTGTGCTTGACCTTCTCCAATATGGTCAGGGATGCGTATTGGATATAATGGGTCAGCGTTAATTAAAAGTTAAAAAAAAAAATAATTAACTAGCCCTAAAAAGCAGGTATTTGCATTTTTGTAAATAAACAATCTACTGGACAGGTGTGAAAATTAAAAAAAATGGCACATGCTAACGTCAACTGCTGACGACAATACCCTTTGGCACTTTTTCTTCAATTTCGGCTACACAATTTGATACATTTCTAAGTCATGGAACACGGATTGTTTTCATCCTTGACAAAATCTATTACAACCTTTTCTTCAAATAAATAATTTCTTTTTATGTATCAAATTATAGACACGCTTTCCACTTGAGATATTTAACACCTGCCGTAATTAAATGTCCATCAAAATTTGTTTCTTGCCAGTAGTTTCCTCTATCTTTTGGGCTGGCACGCCGCTATAGAAGTTAAACAAGCGTATATACGGCGTTAATCCCTTATCAAATAAACACGTAACGCCCCAACAATTCTTGCCCAGAGCTGCTGATTCTTGTCTTGTGTTAGCCAAAATGTTGAACAGGCTAGTTTTGTGCAATATATAGCCACGTGATCTCATTTGGTCTATACAGATTAAGAGGATGACCTCAATATTTTACTTTTTCATGTACATATCGATCTTTATATAAAAACAACTTTAACACAACAGTAAAATGAAAATGCTTTTAAAAAGGTTATGGCTATAGAAACGTCCGGGTTATGTTTATTTCGCGAAAGGTTTTAAAAAATGACTTAAATACTGTTGATAAAATTGGATAAATTCGGACACTAAAACACGGTTCACAACTTATCAACTGCGCACGCAAGAGTTTTGCTCTATTTAATAACAGAAAACGCCTCTCGAAGGAAGTAGTGTGTGACGCTACATGCACTCCCTGACAGAAAAAGCTTATAGGATTTTTGGAAATCCCGCACAAATCCTATATAACAATTATAACAAGTGTGCATACGTATAGACTATTTCTTATGTCAGATTAATTCATATAAAGGATGTAGGCCTCCATCGATTATGGTATATATATCCACCTTTTATTTCCACCCCTGATGCAGTACAACAAAGTATAGCAGTCCAGCACCTTAATAACTGAGCTACAGTTACAATACCCTGTCAGTTTCGTCTTGAAAATAACATAAAGCAGGGTTTCCTTTGTTTTGGAGCATAGCAGGTGCAGTACAGACGAGGACCAGCGATTTGAGCGATCCCTATATATATATTTTTCAGGTGTGGCTTTAAAGGTTATTTTACTATTCGCAAACAGCAAAACGCTGATCAAGCTATTTTGAATGTCGGGGGGGAAGTAACCTGTTTACCCGTACTTTGTATTATAGCATTTTGCTCTCAAACACATTTCTGTGTGTTGTTTCAAATATGCATGCCTATATTAAGACATGATTTTGTTATAAATCATAGTATCAAATCTGAAAAAAAATCCCACATAGACATCGCGTTTGATTTAGCATTTCAATTTCCTGTTTAACTCATCGCCAACAGTAAGAAGAACAAATACATATGTTGCAATGTTACAAGTCAACATAGAAAAGTAGAAATTTGGAAATTCATCATAGTTTTTAAAAGGACAAGTAAGAAACAATGTTTTGGTTATTATGTAGCTCGGCAACTTAAATTAAAGTTGTTTTTTGGGGCTGAATTAAATTTCAGCTGACTTATATACTGACTATTTATAAAACTAACCTATAGCCTCCAGACTATACAAGTGCAATATTAGTTTAGCTTAAATCTGTCAGATTGTCTATAGGTGGGCAATAGTATGTCATTAATCACACAGAGACAAGGTGAATCAAATATAAAACTTCAGTTTGATTAATGGCTGTAAAATCTCGATTACATTTGAACACCATGAGTCGGGGCAAAACGGCAACACATGTTAGTTAAACATATACACATTAATGTGTTACGCCCTATCAATCAACAAAATTAATGACCGTGGACTTTAAATGGATGAAATAAATCAAACATGATATAAGCTACGGACGAGTTTACGTTATGACACACAGTCTGCAGTTAACAATAAACACTTTATTATGATGCCTCAATGTGTCTAGTGGAGTAAGTTTTTACACGTTGGCTGATGTTTAAAAAACGATAAAGGTCTGACTAGATCGCCTTAACTTTAACCATGCAGATACGTTTTCAATAGGCCAAATCACTGCATTGTCTTCAAGCTTTAGCGATATAGGAAAAAATAGGTAGTCGCACGGGTTTAAACTTGGTGGTGGGGAACAAGGGGCAAAACGGACCCCTTAACTTTGGGAGCCTAAATTTTAAGCCTCGCTACGCATTTTTCCATTTGTGGATGACAAAGTTAAAGTATTTGTCATTGTTATTTGTCCTACGTAAGATGATTTCTGACTTTGTGCATCTGTTTGCGTTTCTGGATAAAAAATAAATTTTCAGGCACAAATTCATTTTGCCCCATGCGTGGGGCAAAATGAATTATGCGCTGGGGCGAAATGGAATGGGGGTCCATTTTACCCCAATGGCCAAGTTTCAGTAGCATTGAAC
>JARFOD010004212.1:0-11698 GCA_031763545.1 Mopalia muscosa | reverse complement strand
ACCCATCGAAAGCCGCTGACCGGAAGGGGTTGGCTCATTGCCCAGCCATACAGATTGTTGGCGTCCAAGTACATAATGTAGCTGTTGGGTTTGTGAGGGTCATAGCCCTCTACATATGGGTTGTTCGCCTTTGCATAACGTTTTGAGGCCATGGCTACCCCGCCTCGCAGCCCCTTCTCGATGAAGAGGTGTTGGTCGTAGTCTGTCAACAGCTCTAGCTCGACCCTAGTTTTCTTGAGCAAGGCGTCCCAGGAGAGCCCGGGACTGGTGTAGTAGTGAGCTGGATCGAGGCCATACTGCTGCATACTTTTCTTCCGAAAGGTCTCGAAGACATCCGCTAGGAGGAGGACATCGGTGCGGCAGTAGAGGTCATGGTAGTCCCCCATATTGCGGCACCTGAAGTTCTCCCAGACTCTTTGTGCGTGGACGTAATCATCCTCGCTGATATTCTCATCAGGGAGCGTGCTATAGAAGGCCTCTTTTGGCGGGAGCTGGGGCTCTACAAACCGTTCCCAGGAGTCCATGTACTCATATGGGTGTACACCCTTGCGCAAGAGCAGGTCGCGCCTCTCTTTGGCTGGCTCGTATTGTGCTGTTATCTGGAACGCCTCGGGCTTATTTGCCGCCACCAGCTTGGTAAGAGAGGACAGCAGGAGCTGGGCGCTGTCAATGAACCGGAGCGATCCAAGAGAGAAGGATATATACTTCTCCGTATTATTTGGGATGCAGGAGATGCGGCCCTCAACTTTCGAGATAGCTTGCATCAGTAAGTGGTAGTCATACCCCCGCAGGTTGTGGAAGATTACCGGGATCGGGGTGGTTTTAGCGCTCAGGCGCAATTTTAAGTTGCAGCTGTTTTGGGCGGCTCCCCTATACTTACCAGTGATATGGCAGTGATCTCGGACGGAGTCGCCCTCGAGCGGCTTTTCGCATACATGACAGGTGGTGGCGCTGGCCTATCCTCTCGCGTCATCCGCATTGCCTTTGGGTTAAGCACCGCCTTTATTTTACGCTCCTCACCCCGGAGAGCATTTAGGGGTGTTCGAATTCCGGTGCAGGCAAGCAAATTTTCCTCTCTTTTTTATTCAGCACACTCCCCCGGCTAATATCGTACAAAATATTAGAACATTAAAAATCATTGTAGCACACATAAACAAAATGAAAAGTCAAAGATATATCACACGCACGGTTGATACAAACAATTAAGATATTGTGAAATAAATGTTTTTGAAAAATCACTCTGAAGGAAGCATAATGAAATCTGGCCACCTCGGTCGTAGCCTTCCCATCTTTGATCACTCGGACTTTGGCTTTTCGAACCTTCAAACCCTCACTTGGGAAAAAACACACGTGACAATGCCGGTTGCCCATTCGTTTCTATGGGTGTTCTTATCTTTCAACAGCACAGCATCTCCAGGTTTAACGTTCTGCTGGTCGGTCGTCAATTTCCCTCTGGATTTCAACGTTTGCAAACACTCATTTCTCCAGCGCTTCGGGAAGACGTTTGTGTTTCCACTGCTCTGTGTAGATATCCTTTATGGTCAACTTTTCCGCGAAATCCGTGACATGGTTCATTTTCTGAGTCAAAACAGTAGCTGGAGAAAGTATGGTTGGGAAATCCGGACCTGAAGATACCCACACAAGAGGTCGCCCATTCACAATAGCTGACACTTCTGCAAAAAGAATGGTCAAGACATCGTGAGTTAATACCTTGCAATGCGCTTGTCGATGGATGGAGTCTAAGATTTTCCCGGTTATGACGATCATCCTACCCCATACTCCACCCATGGGATGAGTGGGGAGGATTGAAAATCCACTTGGTACCCGTTTCATTCAGAAATTCCGTTACGTGATCTCCTTCAACGTTGATCATTTCCGACTTTAAACTCTCAGTACAGCCAATGAAGTTTGTACCACGATTCGAACGAAATTCTAAAACTTTACCACGGATTGAAATGAAGCGACGAAAAGCGTTAATAAAGGAGGATGAGCTCATTTCTTCAACCACCTGGAGGTGAATGGCTTTAGTTGGTAGGCAAGTGAACAATATTGCCCAACGCTTGTTATACGTCTGGTCACCTCGGGTTCGACGTATTACTACAGGCCAGGGCCCAAAAGCATCATCGCCAACGGAAGAAAAGGGTGGCCCTGGGGTTAGACAATCTAAAGGAAAGCCATCGTTTGGCTTTCTTGTTTACCTCGGAGTTTTCGACACACAACACACTTGTGAATTACTGAAGCGATTAGTCTCTTTCCCACAATGATCCACAGGCCCTAGGCTCGGACTGCGCCCCCTGCGCAGTCCGTCTCTGGTGCTGAGCCTACTGATGGTGGTGTTGAACTAAAAGCTGTGCAATTTGGTAACGTCCTAGTATAATGTCTGGGCTCTGTTATCCAGGTGGTAATTTGGAGAAGTAGAGTGGTCCCACCGACTCGTAGAATCCCATCTTTGTCGATTATTGGACTAAGGCGAAGAAGTGGGGTATTCTTTGAAAGAGGATATTTCTTTTGTATATACTTCTTCTTGGACTTTTGGGATAACGAATCGTTCGCTTTCGGGAAGAGATCTACACTGGTCGGTTGATCATTTGCAGAACAATAAGTGTATATCTTCTGCTTGAGGCTGGCGACAGCTTTGACTAGCCTCATCCACGTTGAAAATCTGTCAAATCTATTTGTAGCTAGTCCACATGGAATCTGTACACTTGTCTTGGACGAAACAACTAGAGGTCTCAGTTCGACATCATCTAATGGATCTGCCAATGCGTAAGTCGATTCTGTTCTATCTTGACCATGATGAGGAGGTCCTGTCAGCCATGTGTATCTTGGAAGATCTGAAGACGGTATTGACATAGTTGCCTGGTCAGCTGGGTTTCGTCCAGTGTTGACGTATTGCCATTGATGTGGTTCGCATGACCTACGTATGCGGGGCCCCTATATCCCAAAACTATTTAACTATCTGTGTAATACCGAACGGTGTTCAAAGGTAGCTCTGAATGGTCACAAATCATTTCAGCGATCTCTACCGACAAAACAGCTACACACAGTTCCAATCCGGGATAGTATGACCATGAGTAGGAGCTACTTTAGTTTTGCCGAGTTTTTTCAGATGCATCAGAGAAGATATAGATTTCCTTGTTGGTGGCTTCTTTTAAAGAACTGTTCAGGTAAGTACGAGGAATCCGAAGGTCTTTCAGGAGTTTGGGCCATTTTTTTTATGTTGATTGGATAGTGGTTCAGACACGAGACAGCTAAGAAGAATTCTTCCTTGGGTCAGGACTGGAGACACAAACCCCAATGGATCGAATAAATTGTTTATTGTTGAAAGCAATCCACGTTTCGTGTACGGTTTGTCTTCCAGGTTGACGCGAAATCTCAATGTGTCAGATGATAGATCCCAGTACAGCCCTAGACTGCGTTGGAGAAGCAGTACGTCTGTTCCCAATTGCAAGTCTTTTAAGTTTGTGGTCCGATCTTCAGATGAAAAGGCTTCCATGACCTTCACAAAGTCTTTAACGTCTGTTCCGGATTCCTTCTCGCATTGTTGGGCTGCTTTTCTGATTCCATAAGTTGCAACTGCCGATGATGCGGTGTTCCCAAATACATACACACGCATGCGGTATTCGATAAGGTCTCTGTTGGGGTCATTTCCCTCATACCACAGAAACTTAAGATAGTTTCGGTGAATTGGTGCCACAAGGAAACAGTGGAACATACACCTGTGATAGCGATGGGTTGACGTCGAAATCGTATTAGGATACTCAACAAACTGTTCGTAAGGCCAGGTCCACTAAGCAACACATTGTTCAAAGAAAGTCCGTTATATTGAGCAGATGAGTCGAAGATTCTCCTAATGTGGTTTGGCTTATTTGGGTAAGTCTAGAACACCTTTCATAACAATCACAAAATGATCTTTCTTAATGGGATTCTTTTTAAGACTGTTATGAAGAGTTTTGGCACTTTCACGGCCTGATCTTGGTTACTTGGGAGCTGTTGTATTGAGTGCTTGAAATGAAGTGGAGCCGTCCAATTGCCATTTTCATTTTGATGAAAACCGTCTTCCATTACGTTGAGGAATTTCACGTCATCGATGGACATTCCCACTTTGTTGTCATCTTTAGTTGTGTCGAAAACTGTGCATCCCAATAGATTGTCGGTTATGTGAGTTGTGACCTTATGGTAGGATTTCCATTGAGAGTCTGTTTGAGGTCAAAGTTGTTTGGACATGGCGTCAGAATAGATTGACGACCGTTGCTCAAAAGGTCAGTTTTATTCACGTTGATTACATTCGGTTTGTGTGTTTTTCCTAAACACGTTTCACCAATTATTGTCTTCGCCATCCTAGGCGAAGCTTCTGACCATAAGGTGAGTTTCTAGGACCGATTCGATGGTCCAAAACGTGATGGGCTTCTACAGCATATCTACCAATGAGCAGCAGGATTTGAGTGTCTTCGTCCAGCGGAGGAATGTATCCAGCGATGTTTCGAGGGTGAGGATAGTGTAGAACCACTTCCGGTGTCGGCATTTCTTGTCTGGCGTCCGGTTTTCGTTACACTCGATGATTGATGGTATTTTTACTGTTGAATTGCCGTCAAGTGCCTCAATGATAAAGTTGCCATTTTCCTCCCTGTTGTCTGAATGAGACCGGAACAAGAAAGGCTGTATTGTATTGTCTGAGCCATATTGTCAAATATTTCGAAGAAACCCGATCGAGCTAAAGTTGTATTGCTCTGGTCATCCAAAATAGCATACACCTTCCGTGATTTGCATGGGTCTTCTGCAGGATAACCGTTTACCAGGTCTGTTCTTCCATAAGATATTCCCCCAAATTTATCGCCACAAATTTGTGTACACTTGGAGGACAGAGCAGGTTGTAGTTTATCCTCATTAGACTGTGTTGTTTGCTCACCTTGGGTTTTTGAGAATGAAAGGGGTTCTCCTTTGTTAGCAGTATAATTTAAAATGTGTAACTCAGTGGTGTGTTTGTGACTTCCACAATCACTACCCTGGATTGTCTCTTTACAGTCTTGGAACATGTGTTTAAATGATGCACAACAGCGAAAACAAATACCAAGTTCTTTTAACAATTTCTTTCATTCATATATTGATTTCAACTTGAAAGCTCTGCATTGATTAAGAGCATGTCTCGTATTATGAATTGGACAACGAACATCCGGGTTACAATCGCTGTGTTTATTCACTGGTGATATCTCAGTTTTTCTTGTAAACACAGAAACACCTCTTTGTGGGTTAAATGGCTTTCTTTTCACAGGTTCTGTGGTTGGCTCAAACGTGAAACTTGGGTCATTTTTTTTGTTTCGGCCAACTCCCGAACAAAGTCAACAAAACAGGAGAACGGAGGAAACAATACACCATGTATTTGCTTGTACTTGGAGGCGTCTGATCCATTTTTCTTGAAGTCCATAGGGGAACTTATTACCTATAAGTATAACACCAGCAGAGATATCGAAGTATGTAAGAGAGGCTCTGTACATTTCGTCCTCTTTCATTGACTGAATTTCACACAAAATATCACACAATTCATACAATTTATTAGAGTCTTTATTCGTTAACTTTGGGAACTGTGAGAGCTTTAATTTGAGTGCCGATTCGATCATCTCTGGGCTGCCATTCCGTTCATTTAAACGTTCCCAGACCCTTTCAAGTGCTTTAATAGGGTTTCTGGCGTTTGGTCCAATCCAATTTACCCCTATATCCTCTTTGGGGTAAGGTTGTATTTCTGCCATAATTTATATAAAACCCGACTTCCACATTATATAGGTTTCGGGTTTGTCGTTGAAATAAGTTAGGCGTGTCAACAATAAATCTTTTTTCAAAAGAAATTGGGTGAAGTCATAAAGCATCGCTGCCTGATTGTTTGAAGGATTCGAATCTAAAATGTAGGTTTTGATTCTGGATAACATGTTGGTTGAGCACAAAATGTTGGAGCAAACAGGGTGTATTATCAATTCTTGCACCAGGCGCCACGGACGAGGCTTGGTTTGGTATATAATACTGATCACTTATTGTGACATTTTGGGTATGTTCCTGAGAAACGACAGTTTTCGGTTCCCTTTATTGTGTATTTGATCTTCAAGAGAAGAATGTTGACTTTGTACAAGACTATGTACATACTCTTTGGTACGTGACCGTGGATTGTAGGAACGCACACCTTGGACTTGATACTTCCGCTAGCCGCTAACTGCACGGCCATAACTTCGGCTTCTGTAACTGCTACATTTTTTCCTATACTGTAATAGTTCCAAATCAGCATTAAGCTCTGCCTTTTCTCTTTCAGTGTGGGCTGGCGCCATTTGTTGTTGCTCACTAAGAAGTGCCTGTCGTTTGCGAAGATCGGCTTCTTTAGTCGCGTATTTGGCTTGTGCCCTCGCTGCTACGACCTTGACCTGTTTCTTGACGAGGATAGAACTCACTTCTGATTTTGTTTTACCTGAATGAATGGAAGTCTTTGATATTACCGACAAATTGTCCATAGCATTTTTAATCGGCTGTCAAGATCTGATATGGCATTATTCACTATACTTGAGTATCTTTCTGTTATAGGAATGAAGTTTTGTAGTTCTTTAATACTTTCTTGGGTCCCTGTTTTAGTCAAGAATGCGAAATTGTCAGTGCTTATTGATCGATAATGATCATACTTACGGGAAAGTTCTCGTTCTACTTTACGTAGCGATAACAAATCGTCTGGAGATCTTGAGCAGGTCTCTAATTGTTGCTGTGCGACATCCCAAGCTTGTTCTGACTGGATTAATAAATCTTGTAGATTCATATACTTCTTGACCTTTGTATGTTAATGTTCGTACACGTGTAGGTCTTTCTGTTATATCGATATCCGATAGAGAGTCTGGCTCTTTGTCGGCCATAGTGTACAAATTGTGTTTTAAACACAATGTAAACAATCCATTTTATTGAAAAGTTCATATTGCACTGCGTATGTATATTTCACTGTTTATGAAACGGTTAATCTGTTTACTGTTATTGTTTGGTTTCTGTATGAATAATGTATGTTTTATATTAACATACGTAAGTCTGTTTATGGTTTGCTTAATTACAGACTTCTGTATAACCTCTAATTCCTGTTATGAGTTCTCTTTGCATTTATTTGTAATGAGAAGAGTCTTGACAAATTCGCTGTATAGGCGTTGACCGGTGTCCGTGCAGAGTGAAGGTTGTCCTGTGCCCGTAGCTATTCTTGTACTGGTAATGGGTTCTGGTTTTCTGGGTGTCACACCATATCCATACAGAATGAACCGTCAGTAGGTCAGAGATAATTTACTGTACTGCGTCACCCGTAAGGGATTTAACAGCTTATGTGACAATATGGCTTAATTACAAGGGGTTCCTATTGTTGATATATGCGGATTCTCCATACTTCAATTAAAGGGCAGTTACTCGTTTCGTCTCAGTGATGTCTCTTGTTGCTGCTTTCCCCGAGTAAACAAGTTGGGCACTTTTAAAGCATGATGCTTACGTGTTGTTTTTTGTCATTCTCCCTAGGTAAGAAATTGTTTATTTGTGTGGTAAATTGTGTTCGTGAACTATTAATCTCTTGAATCGCTATACTTACATTGTATATATGAAAGAGATGTTTGCGTATTTTAAAGATGTTTGTGTGGAATTTCTCGGAAGTTTTGGATGGCGATATTGACCTTGTCTCCAACACACGTTGTCTGATGCAATTGACATCTGATGAATTACTTAACCAAACTGTACCAAAAGTTACTATGATGACTGTGCAGGTTTGCTAGATAGGTTCATAAATATATCACAGTATTTTAGAAATATTTTGCATTAGTTTTAATACTTTAAAAGCGAGCAGCGTGTGCAGGCAGACTTCAGAGGTCAAAGGTCAATGGCATGGTTTCCGAAATTTCTTTCCATAAAGGTTGAGCTGTTTAAAAATTGATAAAAACAATTAAGACAGTTGCTCTAAATGAAATAATAGGGTTAAGCACCTATTATTAACTAGTATCTGCTGGAGAAACTGTTACAACAACAACAACTTTTGTCTGAGCAACTAAACCAGAAAAATGATACAGATAAGACAAAGAAGAATGGAAAATGTTACTTCTGCGGTGCTTTTGGACATTTCAAGTATCAATGCAGAAAATTAAAAAATTCTCATGATGAAGAACTGAAAACGTCAAAAGATTTAAACTAATGCGCCCTGTCGACGTGAGTGCATCTACAGGGCAGGGGCAATATCTTAGTCGCTCAACAGATGAACTTGAATCTATCGTTGACACAGGATCCATGGTGACTATGGTTTCTGAAAGGTTTTTTTAATACTCATCTTAAGCATGTTGTTAACAGTCAAGAAGGACTGCGACTTGTAGCCACAAATGGCACGTACATACCATATGTGGGATATTTCGAGGCAGATATCAACATTAATGATATGTGTATACCTTAACGTGGAATTCTCATCACAAAAGATAGTGGGGACTATAAACGTAGAACTGAGATTCCAGGGATTATAGGAACAAATGTTTTGAAGTATCTGCCAGAATATGTGAATTTGTTTAAAGATGACAATGTGGCTAAGACCAGTATGGTGAGAGTTGCTAGTACTTCTAAAATTTGTATACCAGCAGAAACTCAGAGTGATGTCCGTGTCGGTACTAGTAATGGTAGTCCTTGTGCTGTGGTAGAACCATTGACCACTCCACTTCCTGGTAATTTGATGGTTATGAGAACGGTTGTTGACTCAACTTGTGGAACATTTTATGTGCGTGTTGTAAATGCAGGAAAAGAAATCTGTATGGTTGAACCCTAGGACAGCATTGCAGTGATTAGCACAGTGGACATTGAATCTGGTGATGTGAGAGCGTAAGTTCAAGTTGATAGGATAATTGTAGAACAATGTAGTGTGTCGCAAGTGTCATCCAGTAACAAACTTCCCCCTGGTCTTGATCTGTCTGAATTTCCTGGTACTGCAGATGAGAAAAGAGATGCAGTAAGATTATTTCAAAAGTATACTCCAGTGTTTGCTACTGGTGAAGATGACCTGGGACACACTGAAGCACTGAAGCACAGCATCCATACTACAGTTGATATGCCACTAAGAATGCCTTATAGACGCATCCCACCAACTCAACTTGAAGAGGTTAAGCAGGATTTGAGACAGACGTTAAGGAAGGGTACCAGCACCAGCAACATACCGACGGCTCATGCAACACATCTATACAGACGAAATTTTTACAACCATACTTGCTTATTTGGATGATTTAGTATGTTTTTCCAAGACGGTCAGTGAACATCTCAGCAGACTAGAGATTATTTTCCAGAACCTACAATCATTTAGACTAAAACTTGAGTTAAAGAAGTGTAAGTTTTTCCAGTCAGAGGTGAAATACTTGGGACATTTGATATCAGCTGATGAAATAAAGACGGATCCAGACAAAATCACTGCCGTGAAAGATTGGCATCGTCCAAACACTTTGAAGGAACTGTGCTGTTGGTTAGGCTTTTGCAGCTATTATCGACGATTTGTGAAAGGATTCGCAGGAACTGCCTCGCCACTTCACAATTTAGTTTCTCAATGCATGCAGGAATGTGGGAAAAAGACTTTTGTTATTGGTGATAAATTGAATGAAGTTTGTGAGACTGCTTTCAATAAATTGAAACATAAATTAACATCAACCCCTGCTTTAGGATATGCTGACTATACCTTGCCATTCACTCTGGAAACTGATGCATCGAACACAGGATAGGAGCCGTATTGTCACAGAAACAGTCTGATGGTGTTAAGGTTATAGCTTATGCAAATCGTGGTCTCTGAAGCACTGAAAAGAAAATGGACAAGTACAGTAGCAAAAAGTTAGTTGTTAGCCCTGAAATGGGCCATAACTGACAAATTCAGAGATTACTTGTTGGGTACTACATTCACGGTCCATACAGACAACAACCCGCTTACATGCATTATGTCGAAAGCTAAACTTCCAGCCATTGAACAAAGTGGGTTGCGGAGCTTGCTTCTTTTCATTATGACATTCGTTATCGTCCGGGGTAACACAACACCAAATCTGACGCCTTATCTCCCCTTCAAACTGAAGAGGATGTTGCTGATACTTTAGCTCGAAGAACTGAAACATCTGTGGTTCCTTCTGAACTGAAACAGCATGTGACAGATGTAAGATCTGTAGATCAGGAAAATGAAATCCAACAAGAACCGGAAGCAGATAGTAATTTCCCAGGTTTTACAAGTTAACAGCTGGAAGATCTACAACGCAAAGATCCTGACATAGGCATGATACTTACCTTTTGGGAAAGCCAGATACGATCTTCCAAGCAAGAGAGATCCACTCTATCCAATAATTCTCTGAAGTTGTTGCGTGAATGGGAACGTCGCCAGAAACATTATGGACTTTATTTCCGTGTGGTGAAGGATCCTATCCAAGGGACATTTAGACAACTTCTACTACCACATTGTTTGCGGGATATTGCCTTGGAAAGTCTTCATGATGGATGTGGACACCAGGGACAAGAAAGAACCGAGTCATTGATTCGTTCAAGGTACTATTGGCCTGAACTACATACTGGCGTCAAAACTTGGATCGAAAGGTGCGATAGGTGCACTTTACCCAAGATGCCATACAAACCAGTTAGAACTCCGATGGGTCGAGTAACAGCCATGCGTCCAGCAGAGATTCTAGCCATAGATTTTACTGTATTGGAACCATCTACGTCAGGTGTTGAAAGTGTGTTGGTGATGACCGATGTTTTCTCGAAATTAACAGTTACAGTTCCAGTTCGTAATCAGAAAGCTGAGACTGTTGCAAAAGTGCTTGTCAAAGATTGGTTTATCAGGTATGGAGTACGTAAGAGAATTCACATTGACCAAGGTCGGAATTTCGAGTCGAATTTGATTACTCAGCTCTGCAAAATATATAGTATTACCAAGTCTCACACGACACCTTACCACCCACAAGGCAACGGTCAGTGTGAGAGGTTCAATCGGACTCTCCACGACCTGCTTCGAACCTTACTACCAAAGCAAAAGAAACGATGGCATGAACACATTTCAGAACTTACATTCTCTTACAACGTGACTCCGCACTCTACAACAGGTTCACCCCTTTCTACTTAATAATCGGTCGTGGCCCTAAACTTGATATCTTGTGTGGAACTGACCTAGATGAGTATGAAGATCCAGACACTTGGGTAATTGTACACCAGAAATGTCTTCGAGATGCGTACAAGTTAGCCGCACAGAGGAGCGACATAAATGCTGGTATTCGAAAACAGGCTTATGACAAGACACCGAAGGAAGCACCCCTTTCTATTGGAACTAGGGTATTTCTACGGGATTTGTGGGTGCGAGGAAGGAATAAAATCCAGGATGCTTGGGACAGTCGGATTGACAAGATTGTTGATAAGCAACAAGACAGTGGTGTAAATCTTTAACTTACCAAGGTTGAGATATTTTTGTATATTTTTCCACAGTAAATACTGAATGCTATAGTTTAGTGAGTAATGATTATGATGTCTTATATTACATTGGTTATGTGCTTATGGTAAAATAATACTCTATTTTAGATGGGAGTATGGCATGGGAGCTATAATTGGTTAAGCCATAAGATGAATGGTGTCAAACGTTACTTGCATCACCAATGGTAGTCTCGCTACAGGTAATATATACATCTAGAGTCTAATACTAATTACTAGTATATAAACC
>JARFOD010004201.1:0-11699 GCA_031763545.1 Mopalia muscosa | reverse complement strand
CCTTAAAAATACAACAAAAAAACCCACAGAAAATACCCCTAAGCAATTCTTTGCATTCAAAAGTCAAAGTTAGACTTAATATGTGTTCCTCATCAGTTAGCACCAAATATCGGACCACGAAACGGCGATTTTGGTACGTAATTCGTCTGAGAATGTTAAGCAGTACCCAAACGTATACTTAAAAACAGTTTATAAAGTTTGCTTGGTAATAAGAGTTTTTACTCAATTGATATTCCACGCTCAAACATTAACTTCGATTAAACTCTTTGTAAAATGTGTCGGCAAGGAAATAGGAGTAATTAGCGCAGAGGAACAGAGGCTTAAGGCGTGACGCTTGTGCACGACACATAATGACAGCTCTCTTACTTGCTCACGCAAGATATGGATAACACGTACTCGCTAGAAGCTGTACGGCTGGCTAAGTTTTGTGCCTGAATGGGACACTGGGTATTAAAGCTATGCTAGTGTCCGTCTCCTTTACAACCAGCCTATAAAGATACAATATATTACCTTCGTCTCAGGCGGTATACTTTTGTTAGGAGCAAGTTGACGATCGTGATTCAATATATCCGTCTATACTACATATTCAAGACTTTTAACTTATTTGACGCCTGGTAGCCAACAAAATGAAACCTCCCAACCTGGATATACCAATACAGATATGTTTTTAACACTTGTGAACTACGGCACACATATGCAGATTTTCACAGTCATCTCAGAGAAAAAGAGACGGCGTGGGATGGAGAGTAAACATTTTGGGGTCACGTTCATGGTGTTTAAGCCAAGCGTTTGAGCTGTTCGGACAACCTCCGTACATGGTAAGTCCTTACACAGATCTATGAACAAATGAACCATGAACCATCGTTAGAACATGTACAGGGAGTCATTTCACAATGAACGGCTTGCTATCAACATGTACAAATCCATCACCATCCAAGACGTTTGCGGTTATCATAAACACAACTCCGGAGCAAGAGGTGTATTTGAAGTCAGCGATAAAGCCTCTTATACAGTGGGTTGACAAATCAAATGAGATAATAGTTGTAAACTCTAAGTTCATCACATTTCGAGATAACGAGTTTCCTCCACACAAGCACAAATCGTTTGTTCGGCAGACTGACCAAAAAGCTATTGTACCAGCAATTAGTATTATTTTGTTTTTATCGGACTACGGACCCGCTTGTTATCGAGATATTCGCAAGTATGTGTTGCAGCATCCATGGAAATTTCACCATAAAATAGAATTGACTAGTAAGAGAACACCTAATTTTAATGTGGCCAGGCAGGAATATTTCTTTCTGGATGATGGTCAACCACTTTGGTCAGTGAACCCTGCGCACAAAGGAAAAGAACACCTTCGAGTGTGCGTATTCACACAAAATTTCAACAAGATGGTTGAATTTTATAGATTAGTCACAGAAAGAGAGATGGAAAGCACAAAACCAGGATTTTGTACTTTTGTTTTGTTCAATACAAATAATGTGGATGTTCAGCTGGCGATTAAGTATTCTCCAAATATTCAACCTATTCCGTTAGAATCAACAGCTTTATTTGTTCAAATCAAAGACATACGGTCTATTCATTCTACTGATGAGAAAAATCTATGCGTGTCAAACAATGGCAGATACATGGTCACTGACCCTGATGGAAACCGCCTGGTTTTACAAGAAACTGAATACCCCAATAAATCACCACTGAATTGTGACGTCCATAAATTTTCCTCAATACAAGCAGATTCTAATAGTGAAAGTCAGGATTCTGGAAGATGGAGTGGTAGTGTGAAGGAAACAATGAATTGTCACTCAATATGTCCACTGTATGCAGATACTTCACATATGGACTTGTGTTATAGACGATTACCTGGTCACCATTCATCTTACCATCCACACTATAGCAAGCCAGTATCTCTTGAGGATAAAACAATAACTGAAGTATGGTTGTAAGAGATTCTGCCTTTTCAAACATTGCTCTAATTTAACAATACTGGTATTCAGGTCAATACAGGTGTATTATTAAACGCTTTCATCAGTTCCATCAGAGCAATTGAATCAACGTTTACCCTATGGCAGGGGTGCAAATATGTATACATTTGCAGGACATTTCCTGTAAAGCGTGAACAGAATTTAACATTGTGTTAATTGACCTGTAGGACAAAATTGGAAAAATGTCTTGACAAAATATTTTTAAGGTTTCCACCCCTGTATGATAATACTCTTATATGAAAAGTGCATATTCATATGAAAGGACAAGGGTGTGTTTGGTTTTTAACTAGTCATGGTAATGTCTTTATTATTCTTGTACATAATATCAGATACCAAAGACCCCAAAAAGCATAAATTAGAGGAACAATTTCAGTAATTGAGTACAATAAGATGTAGTAAATACTTTTAAAGAGTTTAAATAAAACAAACAAACAAAAATATTAAATGTTTATATCACAGTGATTCAACATCAAAATTATCACAGGACAGAAGATAATTAAAGTAATTTATTCTATTAACATTTAAACAGAAATGTTTAAAATATTCTGAGAACAACAATATATGTATATGTATAAAAGACCCCCCTAAAATATAATAAAGAAACAACATTTTGCTTGCTGCTATGATATTTATATACAATCTTTCCAGGTATTCATTTTAATTTTTGTTGTTGATACTTTTATTTTTTATCTCATTATTTTAGCCTTTCAACACTTAAATGATAGGGAATTTACCACCAGTCAGGAGTAAAAAATGACCCCTTTTGTTACAGCTTTTGCGATTATTTCCACAAGCTGATTATAATTACACAAATACCAAGAAAGAGACTTGTGAATCAGTCCTTAAATATGATTTATTTTATGAAGGAGTGAAAAGTAAATCATTTTTTTGAAAATAAATCTCAGTCTCAATAGACCCTTGAACTAAAATATAGTCAACGTTTTTTTAATATTCAAGTTTGTTTTAGCACAACAGACAAAATATAGTCAACATTTTTTTAATATTCAAGTTTGATTTAGCACAACAGATAAAATATAGTCAACGGTTTTTTAATATTCAAGTTTATTTTAGCACAACAGATAAAAATAATGAAAACAGATTTGCGTATGTGTATGCAAATTGTTGTTTATGGAGATTTTCTAGCCATTATGTGTATATTACTGTATATTTAATTGTGTTTTCAACATGAATTCGGTGTATAGAATACACCAAATTACACAGGGTAGACAGGTTTTCCTTTTACATTATAGTGCTTTCTATGATCGAGGATATTCCAGTTTAGGCCCAGATGCCAAAGAAATAACCAATACTAAAAAAATTATTGAATTATTGTCAGCTGAGAGCACAGAACTTAATAAAAATTCTGATGAATCTAAATTTTACAAAATCATATTCCACTATTAAATATACATTGCTTAGTATTTTCAAAACAAAAATCAGTGTAAAACAATTGTGAAAAACCATTTTAGATACATCATAACCGAAATGGCATATAAATTATATAAGTTTCAACCTCTTGGTTTTCTGTTTAAATGCTTAACAAGAACTAATAAATAATTAAACTAAAACATGAGTTAGTAAATCAACCCAAGAATTGTGTAGTTTGTTTCTGCTAAAATTTATTGACAACTTCTCTAAACTCAAAGAACTATTCTATTTCTTATTCACTTCTAAAATTTAAATAAAACCTGTTAATAAATCATTCAAAAGTTTGGGTAAAGATGGTTGTAGGCATCTTTGATTTCCTTCACATGCTGGTAAAAAGGCATCGGTAGGCGACCAACACAGGGCATGAGTTGTTGATAGTTATATTTATGTTAACTCTGAATACACACTTTATAAGGCATATATATGTATGGGAAGTATAGAATAAAATACAATCAGATACACAAACGCATATGATTATGCAGTTGACCTTTTATTTATTGACTTTTGGTAGTAACCAGAAGTGAAAGTGAGATAATTAATTTAATCCTTTCAGAAATCTGTGCGCTAAAACACACAATCTAAATACAGATATTACACACCTAAAAATCAGTACCCCTGGTGGTAGATTCCCTTATTAAAACTCATTCGAATTTTTACCCTTGTTCAAAGTGATTAACATTTTTTCAACCATCTGTGAACCTTGAAACACACATGTATAACACAGTAACGAATTTACAACATCGTTCCATTGGTTTGTTTGATTGGGGCTTTATGCCTCTCAAGGTTATTTTACTCATTTGATGCATGCCAGCCCAATGGGTGAAGGAAACTGCCCTTGATGCCATTGGCAACAAACACCAACAAGACAGAACAATCACAGGACACAATTGAAAGACATTACAATCATACAAGCTTTGTGTTTTGTGCTTTGGGCACCAGGGCAACAGAAAGCTAGTACCCTCCCTCCAAACTGCCCTTTCAATATATATGCTGGATATAAGCTATGTCAGATGATTCTCACTTACTGATCACAAATGTGACTAATGTTTCAAGCTGGTATATGGAAATTGATTTATGAAGAAAATTTCTAAATAAACGTTCTATATGTTTAACAGGAGTGGAGGTAAAATAAGTAAAAATGTAAATCACGTAATTCTGGGGTGTTGGAGAGGAGCCTACTAAACCATTATAGCCCTAGCTGCAATGCTGGCTTTCCTTTTTCTTGACTGGCAATCATCATAATCCACATCCTGGCTGTTGCTTACATCAAACTCAGCAGCCTATAACATGTCAGAATTGTGATAATTGATAACTCTTCCAATCACAATATTATATTAGAGATTTAACCTTCCAAAACTTAGCACAATGAATAAGGCTAATTCCTTCGTCTTAGCCCTGCGTCCCACCTATCTCAGCCCCTGGTGAAGGTTGGAAATTGATCTGCCGCTATGGCCGGCCTCTCAAAACTTATATCTGTTTTTTCTCTGATTTTGGGGGGAAACCAAAGTCACAATAATCTAGCTCATTCTTTCTTTTCTGACGTAATAAAGTTTTATTGGAGTTTTTTGCCCGAGTTGACACGTATAAGTTATCTCCCTTTGCTAAAATTAGATTCAAAACCGTCAGAAAGTAAATATTGCAAGAAGGTAAAATTATAGTCAGCTTTTTCAGTGTTTCTAAAAAAAAATCAGAGAAAAATAAAATATATGTTTTGAAAGGCCGGCAATAGCTGTTAGCAGCGGATCAATTTTCAACTTTCACCACGGGTTGAGACAGGCGGGACATAGGGCTAAGACAGAGGAATTAGCCCTATAAATTGTGCTATCCAAAACTATGGAATCCAATTCTATTTTTAAGGGTCCAGTTACTTGAATTCCAAAAATTACATATTTATAATTTTTATGGTACAGGTAGTAGCGCTAGGATTATTTTTTTTTATAATTGCAATTGTGCTTATAAGGCTTCAGAATCATGAAGGTACAATCATACACAAGTAGCCTTAATTAGGTTTATAAAGCAAAACAGATTTGAAACATTTCTCCAAATTCATAACTTAGCCTATCTAATGCAGTCACTGACTACCTAGCTCAAGGCCATTATGTATCATACCAAGTCTGCTGTATATACATGTATTTAAATAATATTTTAATGCTTGTAAATAATAATAGTAATGAACTTACATTATCTACTTTAGCTATTGCTCTTTTCTTGCCTCTTCTTGCCTTTGAAGTATCCACCTTCTCCTGACAAATGTCCTCCACAGGTAACTTATCCTGAGCCAATCTTGGGCTGTGTCTTACCTAACAAATAAAAAGTCAATGAAAACCAAATTTTTAGTGTAGTATTGTATTATTGCAAGTGAAGTAAACTTATTGATTTTGGTTTATATAATATATAAAGGACATAACACAGTGGAGTTTGAATACCATAAAGATTGCTAGAGTGATTGGTTGAAAGAAATATCCTACAAGATCCGAAGCATCATAGGTATTCTTTCCACCATCCACAAGAGCAGTATTTTTGGTATTAACTTTTTAAACTTCACTGTGCAGTATTCTAGGTATTATCTATGTAAGCTATAAACAGATAACCATGACAAATTGGTTATGTTTGTCATGGTGATCAAACTGTGATCATGGCAATGTCAGAAATTGAGAATGGAACTGTTTACTTCGTTTGATATTCCGATGCCTGAACGTAATCAAACCATGATTTATCAATGCAGTATGAATTAAAATGAGATCAGTTTTGCTACTCTAACAGTTTGATATTTCTTATATGTTTCCCAATTTGATTGTCTGAATCAAGAAAAGCTATTTTATTACTGGGGAATTTGAAGCATGATTAAATTTTTGCTAGAGCAAGACGTTGAAGCTCAATAGCTAGGAGCTTGGCTAATGAATGGCAATGAAAAATGTTGCTTTTGTTGTTGTTCTGTTGTTGACATAATGAAATCAATTCACCTGGTCAATTTCACTATATATGTGTCACTCAAAATAGTGCTGTATTCTGAACAGTCTAAAAGATCAGAGAGAGAAAACAAAAAGTTTTTTTCACTGCAGTTAAATGACTCTTTTATGTGTGAAGAATATCTTGGAATTTCATATTCCTTGGTACTTATACATATATTTATTTCAGTATGGTTTTCAAAATGTATTCAGACTTTTTTTATCTCTATCTTTGAAAATGTCTATAAGTTCAACACATCTGTTCTTCTATCTAAGAATGATGCCATATCAAGTACTTTCAAAGACAGAAACAAACAGCCTGCTGCCCTGGCTTAGTAGCATGTGTGCTTACTTATCCTACTTTGATTTACCATTCATGGGATTGAGTTCATCTGTCAACCATCAAGTATATGAGTGCATTACATAGTGTGGATGTGGCGTGGTTTCCTCATGGTTTTCCAAGGAGCAATGTGAAGTGGACAATCTGTCATCATATAAGTGAAATACCCTTGACTGCGATGTTAAACCTCAATCAAACAAACAAACAAAAAAATATAGTTTTAAACTAGAACTGTTCTGCGAGAACAAATACATTGTGTTATAAAGTGTGTTGATGCCCCTTTTAAATGGACAGCTATTACAGGTCCACTTAGAAGTGTAAGCATACCTGTACATGCAGTCAGAGTTGTTTATTGGAGGTTTACATGTACATGTAATAGGTGTAATATAAAACAAATGCATGATTAAAGTTTCTTAATAGAGTAAGGTGATTACTCCAAAGAAAGACGAAAAATTCATATTGACTCAATATTTCAGTTTATTATCAAACCATCATCATTACTCCTGATGATGGTTTGATAATAAACCGAAATATTGTGTCAATAT
Source organism: Mopalia muscosa (assembly GCA_031763545.1). Taxonomy (NCBI): domain Eukaryota; kingdom Metazoa; phylum Mollusca; class Polyplacophora; order Chitonida; family Mopaliidae; genus Mopalia; species Mopalia muscosa. The sequence goes on along the minus strand of JARFOD010004201.1, from coordinate 4,456 downwards.
GAATTTTTTGTCTTTCTTTGGAGTAGTCATCTTACTCTATTATGTTAAGCTTGTCAGTGGAAATTCTAATATTAAAGTTTCTTTTTTCTTTATTTTTATCACAATTTACTTACATGTATATAACACAGAGAAGGGCTAAGACTTATTTACAATCAGGCAGCTGATTAACGGCTGATTGTAAATACATCTATGGCACAATATACCAGTGCCAGAACAAATGATCTACACAGATTATATGGCCTGAAATGGACTCCAAATAAAAAAGTACTTATATGCTTTTACTCAGGAATCAAGTTGCAGTGATACGAGATCAAAAGTGCATAGTTAAATTTGTGCCAACAGATGGTTAATGGTAACTTAGGCTTGCTGATCATATTACCAGCACTCTGAGAAAGTGGACTATCAGGAGTGCCACCAGCCAGTGGATTTGTGAGGATCTACATGGAAGACAATATATGCACATTTAGCAAAAAAAAAAAAGGCAAAGGAATAGACAGGCAGTGATTGACGAAGCCTCATAATTACATCTACACTTCACCCCATGTGTAGTTTTCACTAACATAGAATACAAACTAAAGTAGAATAAGGCTGGACAATATTGGCCCTATGTAACAACACAATACACTTGTTAAAGGGCAATAACTCTGGGGAAAAATACAAACTGAAGAAGAATAAGGACAAACAATATTGGCCAGAGAATATGGGACGAGGGAATCTTCCCCTGGGGTAATGAGATGGGTATCTTCCAACTGAGATTGGCATAATCATTTATTGCATTAAAATACATAGGAGTGAGACATGGCAATTCTCACCAAGTAAAATAACTTCTACATATACTCGTGATCAAAGTATTTCGCTGAAAACTGTTTTTACGACTATCGACAAACGGCCAACATAAAAATAGTCACGCGAGACTAATGTAGAATAGGAAGTAAAGCTCTAGCGCCATCTTGTGGCTGAGTAGTATGTTTTCCAAAGCGAGGCTCGCAAGTGTAATATTAAGTAACACAAATGCATGTCATTCATGTCAATAAAGTTAATTTGTAAGTTTGCGACCAAAAATGTCAAAACGAACAATGAAACGGAGAATAACAGGATGTTTTCTTTCAAAACCTACATCATATGTCACAACAGACAACAAGAACAACGCCACACAATGTCGATGCTTCGCTGACGTAGAGCAAACAGAGATCGTCCCGGAGGACAGTTCGGGAAGTGAGCAAAGAGAACCTATTCCAGGAACATCTCAGGCAAAAGAGACAGAGATGCCAACTATTGGCCTGTCAGTTAAAAAAGATCATGTACATGTAAAAAAAGTTTTTACCAATGTGGCTGAAGTCTTGTCCTTGGCTCTCTTACTGTTCTGTAGAAAACATGATGTCGTGTACAGTGACTTCACATTATTTTGTTAACATCATATCCATTTTTTTTTTTACTAAACTTAATTATTATTTTTTAATTCAGTTTATTTAATTACAATGATTTCTTCTGCAGCTAAAACAGCTGATTCAGCTCTTAAGGAGCCACCATATTCACACTGCTTTACCTTGAAAAAAAAATATGAAGACCAAAGTATAAATTTCATTGTATCGACAACAAAAATAAATCGTTTAACAAGTTATGTTACAATACACCCATAACTGGAAATGAAAAATCACTGACACATTTGCACTAGAATTTGTCTCCAAACTTCTAGGAATCTGAGCTTCCGGGGCCAAGGTGGCCCCGAGACGGCCAGACCTCGGCCTACATATGCTTTGTAAAAGTGAGACACCCTGTCTTGCCATTCTGGCTAACACACTGTTGCCCTGGTGCTCTCAGAGCTTAAGGGGAACAGGAAGCCGATCTGTTTGTGGTGTCTGTTTGCATCCTGTTGTTGTCGTCCTGTGTTTGTCCCATCCTGTCTTTGTTTGTGGTGTCAAAGGTGGTTTCCTTCACCCATTGGGCTGGCACATGGTCATATAAGTGAAATACCCTTGAATACGACGTTAAACCCCAATCAAACGAACGAACAATTCCTACTTATTTAATGTGGCTTCACTGGGCTTGTACTGAACTTCTGGCTAGAAGCAGTTTATACGATTATATATACTGGATTTATTTTTGAACAGTAAAACTCTTTGTTTTATGATTACTTTGATGTCACTATTTACCTGTGTAAGTATGTCGCCATCATGTAAATCACCCTTCCGAATCCTATCAAACTAGGAATCTATAATTCAATCAGTGACCCATTCTATATGGTTTAGGTTGAATTCATTATCACTTTTAATTTTGACGAAACAAAATTAATCTTATCTCTGGGAATCTGTTGAGATTAATGAATCATAGATTTTGTTGGAAAACAAATGCTTTGCTTGTTCTTTGCATGTGTTTTTTGTTAAGGTCACGATCTCTCCAAGGTCACAGGACCTCTGGTTAATGTTTCTTTCAATGTGTTTTGTTAATGTGACAGATTATCTCCTTTAATCAGACAATATAGTTATGAGTCTGTCTGAAAGCATATCATACCCGATTTAACACACCTAATCCACAAGGGATGTATGCTTCAGACTCCGGTTTGTTTGGCTTCTTGTCTGCTGGCAAACAAATCCTGGTGCAAGAGCCAGCCCTCATGAAAAACAAGGTCAATATTAACTTGTTTTCTCTCGTGCTCCACCACACAAATACTGGCAACCTCGGCTGGGATTTGTCAGATGCTTGTAATCGTGTTAATGTTGTTTTACAAGACACAAGGCAGTGCTAAGGATTCTCTGTGCACCATTGTTATCTTCTCAAGCAGCTTTTATTGTTTAGTTTTTAACGAGCTAGAATACACTCCTCTGCCTTCGACATGTACAACTTGACACAAGTCTTTCCCTTCTCCTCAACACACTTCATGGTTTTAGATTGTGAACAATTTTGCCAAATTCACGTCCGTCGCTTAAAATCTTTTGAATGCAGCACGAGGCTTCAGGCTTCCACTTTTGGAACTTCTCTAGTTGATGAGATTCCCCGAACCAATTTGTAATATCCGCTGTAAAGTTATCTACTGCTGTGTTGGTGGTTTTTGGAAACTGGCGCTTTGCTTCAGTTAAGGGAATTGCTGCCTGGGTTTTAATTAGCTAGTGTGTATTGCTGAGACAGTTAAAACTAAACAGTGGTTAGAGGCAACCTGGCTACCATTTTAAACCTCCAAGACTAATGTGTGCTATGAGCATTGGTGTTTGACTTATTTTAAGCCTTGTTGGCTAATTCTATTCATTTTTGAGAAAAGATGGGAGCTGTGCCTGGACCTGGATTTTGATTAGTTATTTATCTGACAGAAAAACTAACATGCCCAGATTAGGATTATCTTACTGATGTACAGTTACCTTAATAAAAGGTGATATTTTGCTGGAACTTTAACATATCATTGTTAACACTTCTCCAAGGATTTGAAATGTCTCAAATGATTAAAATGCTGGCAGTGCTTCACTTTAACTTTGGTAAGACAATTTGTTAGTAAATATTTTTTACAATATTTTATTTTGTGAAATATTAATAACCAAAGGGAAATATGTACCAAACTTTCAAAAAGCTATCAGTAAACTAATTTCTCCCGTATTTTGTCTTTTGTAAGAAAAATTTCAAGTTTTCATCCTTTTTTGGAGGGAGTGTGTTTGGTTATATAGGAATATATTTGGAATTCATTTACATGTATGTGAGTACCTGTCCCTACTAAATTGCCCAGTTTGAAGGGAGTTATGTACAGTTTATAGAAGGTCATGTATGTGAGTACCCCTCCCTACTAGATTGCCCAGTTTGAAGGGAGTTATGTACAGTTTATAGAAGGTCATGTATGAGTTACCAGTTCATTCCATATATTGCCCAGTTTAAAAGGAGTTTATATATACAATTAAAGGGCATGTATGTGGATACTTGTCCATACCAGATTGCCCAATTTGAGGGGAGTTATATACAGTTAGATGGTCATCTATGTGGATACATCAGTCTGTTCATTCCGTATTGCCCAGTTTTAACGGGGGTTTATAAAGTTTAACGGGGTGTATGTGGATACCGGTCCATTCCTTATTGCCCAGTTTTAGGGGGGTTTTATAAAGTTTAACGGGTGTATGTTGATACCGGTCCATTCCTTATTGCTCAGTTTTAGGGGGGTTTTATAAAGTTTAATGGGGTGTATGTGGATACCGGTCCATTCCTTATTGCCCAGTTTTAGGGGGGTTTTATAAAGTTTAACGGGGTGTATGTTGATACCGGTCCATTCCTTATTGCTCAGTTTTAGGGGGGTTTTATAAAGTTTAACGTGGTGTATGTGGATACCGGTCCATTCCTTATTGCTCAGTTTTAGGGGGGTTTTATAAAGTTTAACGGGGTGTATGTGGATACCGGTCCATTCCTTATTGCCCAGTTTTAGAGGAGTTTTATAAAGTTTAACGGGGTGTATGTGGATATCGGTCCATTCCTTATTGCGCAG
>JARFOD010004190.1:0-11699 GCA_031763545.1 Mopalia muscosa | reverse complement strand
GGGTGCAAAGCAAAATATATCTTAATAGATGCTGTGGCTTCTACAGAAACTTTAAGACTGACTTAAGTTTGCTGTGAATGGGTTTATAGTCCTCACACAGGAAACAGTCTATGTTTGAAATGCCTATCTTGGTCACACAACTAAGATCATATTACTTATCCTTGACCATGACCACCAGTGGGTGGTTGGTCATAAATTGCTTGTCCCTTGGACTCTCAGTAAACATCCCTGACTAATGGTGCTTAATATATATTGCAGCAAAGTCCACTCTGTGTGAAATGTTTTCAAGTAACCTAATTAGGTTACCATCAAAACACAGACACACAGACTGGGCTTGATAAATTCATTACTGCCAATTTATTGACTAACTATAAAATCTAAATAAGGGAAGCAGCAGTAGTGTTCGCAGTGAACTTACAATTACTTGGCAGCAAAAGGGACAAATTGTTACTTATAGTGTGCCACTTTCAGTGTCCACTTTTGACTGCTTGGGTAAGTTCGGCTGAATGTAGCTTTGGATGAAGCATAGCCTGCATCAGGTAAGGCTCGTCCATTTCCCATGCTGCACTCATCTGTTGTTGATGCTTTCTAAACTCAAAGTCATAATTTAAGACAGACTTTCATTCAAACTCTTGAGAAAAGGTAGCTACCTTTACAAGATAGTCTAAGTGTGAGAGGATGGTTGATGTCGTCGCATGATCTTTTTGAATCAACAGCTTCAAAATTTTTTAAGCTCCCTCCATACACTGTGACTGTGATAACTTGTCATGGGGAATCTTACTATCCTTTACTTTTAATTCAAACGGCCCCATACTAAAATTTTGGTCACTGTTGGCACTGGGTTGGGTTTGCCATAAGAATGTTTCATTTTAAAGTTTGTGGAATCTGGGACTGAACATGAAGGGACATGCTACTCGACTGTCTCAGCCGTCATAAGGCGAGATCCCGTTCACGGCGGTACTTCTTGAGATGTGTAGTCCGTCTTGTATTTCTTCAAGCGTGTACGACTGTGTATGATTTTATTTTGACGTTTTGTTACATTCTACCTTACCAGTGTGGTTAATAAAAGTTATAAACAGGTATGTAGTACACTTATCTTCCCAATTTAATCAATAGCTGCCTTTTTAATTTTGTTTACATTTTTTCTTTACCTTTAAGAAAACACTTTTGTTTTACATTTGAAGCCCTTGGCTTGTTATTTATCTTTTGAAGTTTTTTTCGCAAATATCATTATAAGTTGTAATGTCTGGCTAAAGCTTCCTATATGTTATACCCTTAATCTAAAGTCAAATTAAAAATAAAATTAAATAATATAAGTATGGTCACAGTGTATGGGTTCAAATAAAATATTTTTTGGGGGTAAATATTGACATGTCTTTTAAAAATATTACATGAGGTTGGGACTCATTATATTATAAAATAAATTTAAATCAGTTTTGCTGGTGCTTGATTGTTGGAGCACTTAATGAATTTAAGGGAGATATCTTAAGATTTTTGTTGTATTTTTAGACAATGCCACTGGTGCCCAAGCGACGAGGAAGGGGTAAACAATCTATTGGGCAGCGACGTAAAAAAGGAAGGAGAAAATGTGGGGACAACAGCATGAGTTGTGATGTAAACAAAGAAAGTGTCATTTTGCTCATACCGAAAGAAAGCAGAGATTTGACTGATTTTTTTCTACCAATTTGTGAATCCAACAGTGCTTCTGGGCCCATAACACCGTTAGATACTGACAATTCTATTCCTGATGAATCCTTTGTCGTAGCAGATAAAGTAATTAAAGTGTCACCAGCTGAAGCAGTTTATCTACAAAGGATGACATCTCCAAGTCGATACACAAGCTTAAAGAAATCCCCCGTTTCTCAGGCAGCCATCATTGCGCCTGAAACTAAGTTTGTTATGCTTCCTTCTACTAAAATTGTATTCGCTAAAATGTATGACTCTGAGAATCCTGGTGTGAAATGTGTGGTAAAGATTGACCCAATAACTTTTTTAGCAGAGGTAATCGTCCACAGGCAGTTTATTAAAAGATGTCATAAATTGTGGGATATTGTGCCAAGCACGTATTACAGCAGTGACAATGTCATACATTTGCTAAGAAAAATTGCGTTGCTAAATGTGTGTTGTGGCAACCCTGATTTCGTGACCTTGAAGTCAATTCAACCATCCAAACTCGAACCAGATTTTGGTGCCATTTGTGACGATAAATGCTACAAATCAACAGTCCGACACAGTGACTGTGAGCTGCTTGTATCAGTTGTCCGTTGTTACAAATCTATCAGTTACAGGGGTGCTTTGAGGAAGAGGAAATCTTTAGAAATCAAGAGACAGTTAAATCCAAGTAAACCGATCTCCGAAGTAGTTTCAAGTCTTGCATCTCACACAAAAATGTCCAGAGAGAATCTATACCAAAAGCTTAAAGCCTTACAAAAGACTAGAAATAAAATGTCAGCTGAAATTCTTTTTCTCAAGAAAAAACTGGAGAAAACTATTGAAGCCAGTGAACAACTAACTGAATCGACTAGCACCAATATTGATAAAACAGTACAAAGCTGTAGCCAAGATGTTATGAAAAACTTTCCAGATGAGAATTCATTCCAACGGCTCTTTTGGGAACAGCAGATCAAATTCAATGAGGGAAAAAAGCCTTGTTCCATGAGATGGCATCCCATGATCATAAAGTGGTGCTTGCAGATCAAGGCTCGCTCATCAAAAGCGTATGAAACATTAGGCAGCCAAAGGCTATTTTTGAAACAGAGTGGAAATGTTATGTTGGACTGCTTCAAGACGAGATCAAAATTAAAGAAGATCTTGTGTATGATAAACACTCGGTGAACTCATAGGATTCATGGACCTGGATAACACTGGTAATCGACTCCTGGAATTACAAAGAGAAATAAATAGTGACACTCCTCCACTTGCAAAAAGTATGCTTGTTGTAATGGTTAGGGGAATAGCCTCTGATTTAAAATACCCCCTGGCTTGTTTTGCTACTGAGGGTATCACTGCAGATTACTTATACTCAATTGTCTATAAATCTACATGTGTTTTAGAAGTTCATGTTGGTCTAAAGGTGCTATTTGTCACATGTGATGGTGCATCTGCTAATCGAAAGTTTTTTTCTATGCATGGTTCTAATGATACATACTTCACAACTAACCCATATGCTCCAAATAGAAAGTTATATTTTATTTCTGATGTTCCTCACCTTGTAAAAACTTGTCGAAACTGTTTTGCCAATTCCTACAGCCACTCAAAGATCAGAAAACTGTGGAATTCTGGAAAATTTTTGTCTTGGATGCACATTGTAGATTTGTATAATGATCATGTTAAATCAGAACTTTATACCCACTGTACTAAGCTCACTCAAAAACATGTCAATTTAGATGCTCATTCAAAGATGAATGTTAGCTTGGCTGCCCAGGTACTCAGTGGCACAGTTGCTCATGCCCTTGAGCACCTGTATGGTGAGGAGGTCTCAGGAACTGTCACATTTATTCGAATGACGAATAATTGTTTTGACTGCCTCAACACCAGAAACTTAAATGAAGGTATAAGGTCAAGAAATGAAAATCTAAATCCATATGCATCAGTTAATGATCAAAGACTTCACTGGTTGAAAAATGACTTTTTAAATTATTTTGAAAACTGGAAGTCTAGTGTAGAAAACAGAACAGGTCAATTTTCAAAAAAAGAACAAGAGCAGATGCAACTGAGTAGACAAACATTACAAGGTTTTTATATAACTGTTCATTCCATAGTTGATCTAACAAAATTTTTACTGGAGCAAGGTGTCCCATTTGTAAGAACTTGTGTTGTTAATCAAGATCCTCTTGAGCAGCAGTTCGGACATTGTAGGCATGTTGGTGGTTCCCAGGAAAATCCACAGGTTTATGACGTAAGACATTCCCTTAATAGATTCAGGGTTATGGGGTCTTCTGCACATGCGTGACATGTTTTTATATGTAACATGTGATGTCAGTGAATATTCAGATTCTCTACATTTATGTTTAAATATGTCATTAGTTAAATCTATTTTCAAAACTTTCATTAATTGAGATTTTTATAAACAATGAAGTAAAATGTATGTTAAATTATTTGTGCAAAAAGGTGAACATACATGTTCTTCCATAGCCAAGCAGAATAAACATTGTAATTGTATAAATTCTTTCTCTTGTCTTATCCTTTAAAGAGCTGTTTTTTCTTATTAACTGTCTGCTTAGTCAGACATTATTTTAAGTTTAATTTCCCTTTGCAATATATAAAGCCCACATCAACAAATCTCTCCTTTCATTTAAGTTAAATCTCATGTGTTTACTTTGTTTTCTTCAAAGAATAAGTGTCGGTGGAAGGAGACGCTTGAACCGGGACGCTTGCAGCGTGAGAATTCGAGATTAGGCTTAACTCCAAAGGACAAGTGGTCACTTTGAGATTCCATACTTAATATATAAATTATATATTAAGTGAAATTAAACTGGAAAGTAGTCTGACTTGGTACATTTTGTAGAGCAGATTACAAAAATGTTGCTCTTTGTGAATGGATTGCCATATTACACGGGCATATCCTGTTATACAAAAGCAGTGCATATTTACTTCTCAAATTTTATGTAGTTATTAAAATCTCAACATAAAATAACGTAGCATAATACAATAACAGAAACAAAACATATGATTGATTTTGTAAACTTTATTTAGCAGTGTTTTTTTTGGGATGCATGGCTATTATGGCTCTTTGAAAGGTTGCAGAGATGGCCCACCGTACATATATTTTGTTAATAATGGGTCTCTGATAAAAACTTCAACCTGGGCCCTTACATGTTCAGTCCCAGCTTCAACATAATCATTACAAAATTCATGGTTTTTTCAAGGTTTTCCTAGTGCTATTTACACCTTGTTTGTTGTTGAATGTTTTTCTCTTTATATGTTTGGCGACAGCATGTCCCCTAATTGTCAAAAAGAGAGAGAGAAGCCCTTCACACAAGTCCATATGGCACAAAAACCCCGAACTAAAATGCTCCACTTTCTTCTAATATTGTCACATCCCAACAATGTCTTTAAAATAACCGGTTTTGTGGTACTACACGATTGATTTTCCCTCAATTTGGATTCAATGCTCATTAAAAAATTACAAGCTGCCATCGTGGGATACACAAGTCCACCCCTATCTATCCTGTCAATCCATGTGGGAACATTCTCCTTTCTGGATACTGTTGCTGGACGAATAAATGTTTCTAAAATGTCACGGTTGACAGGATTCAAACCTTTTCTTTTGAGCATACTGTGGATAATGTACCCAGTGATGTAAGTCATAATTTCCTCTGTATGGTTGGAAATCGGAGTTGGATTGGTCGTCTTTTCTGTGCCTTTTTTTAGTTTTGTAATGATAACCTCAATAAGTCCTTCTAGGAATATCTGAATATCCAGGTGTAACGCTTCCTCCAGTCCAACTTGTCTAGTTACAAAACCCAAGAACTTTTCTCTGATGTCAACGGAAACTCTTAATTGGTGAAACTTTGTAAATAATGCTTCCTTCTCTTGTGTTGTCAATAAACTGCTTCCTGCACAGATTAATTCATTAACTGGCTCTACAAGCCATTCAAAACCAGAATCAATAAAGGGCAGCATAGCATGGGAGGCTTCAATGACACATTTTCCAAATGCCAAACAATCTGCAGTGTTCAAATCATCTTCAACAATTTTATCTAGAGTGGTTTGCAACATTTGTGGAATTGTTTCACCTATCGGGGCTTCTGTCAAACTGGACAAGTCCCGATCAATCCCTTGTTTCATTTCATGCTGAGAAGCTGAAAATAAGAAGAAAAAAAATTATAAGTAAATGTTTTGTTGTTAAATGTGCAAAGTTTTAATTTAAAAAGAACACAACTAAGTTTAGTTACGGATAATATAAACATTGTGATATACAATTATGACAAATGTAAACTAAAAGTCGGCAGGTTATAATTCTGACACTTATGACAGATCAGCCAGTAATTTGTAGTTGCCATAAGAAATGACTTCTTCGCCCTTATTATAGTGGAAGAACCCAGTCTTATCTTTATTTAATAATTTCTTACATAATCTCACATATATCTGAGATTATCAAATAAAGATAAGAGCGTGGTTTCTCCCCTTAGGCATAATACGATTGGGATATAGATACTCTGAGGTAACTGAATTGAAATGTATTTTGGGTTAAAAAAATAATAATAAGTCAATCAAATATGGCAACTCTAAAATACAAAAACAAGAAACTACTTGTACCTTTGAGCTCTTTCTTCTTGTGTTGTTTAGAAACATGGCCTTTAAAACTGCTCGCAGATTTAAAAACCCGTTCACACCCTTTCTCTGGGCAAATGTACGTTTTCGAGCTTGAAGATTTTTTCACACTACCAGTTCGCTTCGAATTCGGCAAAGCTGAACTCTCACTGGCATCATAATCTTTACCGTCGTCAATGTCAATGCCTAACAACTCTTCTAGATCTAGGTCATCTCAATTGACAAAATCGGCCAGCATTATGTTAGGTCCCAGCTCTTACGATCGGCCGAGGAAGTCGAGAGAGTATTCTGCAGGGCTATGGCCCACCCAGACGATAGCTCACTCCTTTGCTGCGTAAAAAAGTAGTGAGAATGTAGCTGAGCTCCCAGCCTCTCGTGGCCGGCAGCTCAACCATTTCCTCTGGTGCGCGGCGGGCTTAAGGTGACTTCTCCAAAGAAGGATGAACAATTCATAATGACTCAATATTTCGGTTTATTATCAAACCATCATCAGGAGTAAAGTAAATACAGAGAAACATAAATATATATACAGTTATGAAGTGTCAGACTAATACACCGTTTTTGGCAGTATGTACAGATTAACATGTAAATGTGTATAACGCAACAGTATATTAAACAAGGTTGGGTAAGCAGAGGTTGACCATATACGATGGTTAAAGTGTGTGTGTGGGGGGGGGGGGGGGGGGGTAGGGACCTGGAGTATTCATTAAACACTCAAAATTAGAATATTATGACAAATGATCAAATACTTGAGAGGAATGGCCTAATGACCTTGTCAGCACAGCAAATCCGCCATCTGTGTTTTGATTATACTACCACAGGTATTCTTCTCTTCATACACCTACTGCCCCGTGAGGGGGCGGGTGGGCCATGGCCCTGCAGAATACTCCCTCGGAAATATGGCCATAATTACGTGGTAAATTTTCATTTTCCTTCCAAGAAAAAATCTAGATATGTTGAAGATATTTATGGACAACAGCATACTCCAAGTGAGACAAAGGATCATATAGAGAGAAACAAAATGAGAGAAAACAATCTCCTTTCTCAACTGCAATACTCTTCAGTGCCAATTTATAAGAGTTTGCTTTTTAGCAGCGGAAATTGTGTGTCAGAAAGAAAAAACTTGGATCCAATGTCAAAAAAAGAACTCCAATATTCTCATTTGAATTTTAGTCGCCTAGGATTTTGCAGTTACCATCAAGTATCCAAGGAAGTCTAAGCCAAATTACCCAGAATGAATTATTGATGTTATCAATCATGTCTGGTAATAGAGACTTGCCAAGGGCCACCTCCTTAGTCTGAGCCATGGGGAATATTTGTGATGTTAATTTCATGGCGGGTCATTTTTGTCTAATATTTCCTTCAGCTGATTGTATTTTTCTTTTTTTTTTTTCACTCTCTGTCTGAGGCAAGGCCATGAACTCTACGCTATTTCTGGTACCAGATCAGAGCATACATTTTCAGTAGATTTATTGGAGAGTAGCAGTACTCATTACCATCTTTACTAAGTACTGGAGGATGATTAATTTTGTAACGTACCAAAACGCTTCATGATTTATCCTTGTACTTATGTCAATTACTGATGAAATATAATGCTGTTGTGCAAATCAAATACTCTTGGGCATGGCATTTTTCTTGACATAATGGACTCGTCCAGTGTACCTAGTGAAATAACCTTAAGTAGGTCATAAAATCCATATCATACTGTACTAGTTAAATTCAGGAAATATCTTCTTTTTTTTATCAGAAGGTTTTGCTGTGTAATGCAGCCAGTTAAGAGTTACAGTGGCACTTCCCTCATAGCATCCATTGAAACTGAATTATACACTGTGATTCTGTCCATAATGTTAGCTACATGGTCTTTTTTTTATGGATCAGCCAAAAAAAAAATATCAATTTTCCTGTGTAACTTGCATTTGACTAGGCAGCAGGACTTTAAAGCATCCAGTGACTTAATTTGAACACTCACAGGGGATATAATACCCACAATGCATCACCACTATCATCAGCTGTGACAGCCTTGTAATAGTGTATCTTTTCTGGACCATAACAGTGGTAACACATCAGTCTCACCGGCCCTCTGTCTAAGGGGAGCATTATTGGAGTGGAGCAATCTCGTATTCACTAAGCACTGGAGGAAGATTACTTTCCAACATTATCAAAACACTTCATGCTGGGATTAACACTATTCACATGTATCATTGGAATACACTGCTATTATGTAAATAAATTCCCTTAAAGCATGGTATAAAACACCAGTCAATCAATCAATCAAATATTTTCACATTGGGTCTTGGGCAGTTAATGTTAATTCTTGTTTTCCTTGAGCTCTCAGAGATGTTTTATTTCACATGTGTGCTCCTTATATCCCAGCATTATTGCCAGTGATGAGACAAGTGAAGAAACCTTGAGTACAGTTTAAAACATTCATCAAACAAACAAGCACAGTGACTGAGTTTGTTCATTATTTTGTCTGTTTTTTTGTAGCTTTGGTATAAGGTCATGAACCTTAAGCTATTTCTAGTTCCCAGCAAGAGTATTGATTATTTCGTCTGGTTGTATGAAAAAAATGGACTTGCTTAAATTTTTTCCTCAAATGCAGTCGGCAAGAAACACTGGCTGAATTACCCAAAATACACCACCGACAGAATTTATCATGTCTCACGAGAGCATGCCATCAATAGCCTCAAGTAGTCTGCAAAATGGAGAATTTTGAAGTTCAGTGAGCTGGCTCCTATCCTATCCATTGTTTAAATTTCTTTCATTTGATCCAACTCAATTTTGTTTTATTTTAAAATTTGACTTGAAACAAATGTTGAGTAAGTGCATCATTGTCTTGAATTATGAGCATAATAAGGCCTAGATTTTTATTTTTTGCAATTAAGAAATAATGCATCGATTTTCTCTTCTATTATTTTATTAAATCTTCAGCTTTTTCTTTTACGTGCAAGATTCTCAAGCTTAAGTTATCCTTGAATCTTCTTTTATTGATTATTTATGTCTGGATGTAGAACCAGTAATTACTATTAAGGACTGGAGCACTGACAGAAAAAAATAGAAAAAGAATAGAAATAAAAAAAAATTCCATCTGAATCTCGTCTGTGGATTGATTCCTTTAGCGAACATTGGAGCGAGCTGTCAAAGAACCATTTAAAAATTAGATTTTGTGTCTGGTAGACATCTTCCGTTATACCGTCTTTAAAACAAGAAAGACGCCATCTTTCTTTTTCCATTGTAGAAAGATTACCCAGGAAATTTATTTTTATTTTTAAATATCTTGAAAGATTTACTGTCTTCAGTCCTAACTCTGGCAATGTACATGTTAAAGTTGCTTGAATCTCACTTTCTCCATTACTCTAATCAGTGGTCTCTAGCAAATTAATTTTACGGCATACATAGTTCTGTCGGTTGACTATAAAATAAGCTTCTCTTGTCACATTATATTTGTTTGTTTGTTTGATTGGTGTTTAACGTCGTTCTCAAGGGTATTTTTCACTTATATGACGACGGCACAAATACAGAACATCACAAACAAATCTGCTTCCCGTTATCCTTAAGCTCTGCGAACACAAGGGCAACAGAAAGCAACCTCTTTTCTTGCCTCTTACGATCGACCGAGTAAGCCGAGGGAGTATTCTGCAGGGTCATGACCCACCCGCTCCCTCACAGGGCAAGACAGTATTGGTACTCTCCAAACAAAATGCCCTAAGTCAGAGGGTGCCTGAAAAAGGGAGACAACCACTGAACGTCAATTCATCAGACATTTGGCACATCCGTACCTTTCTAGAATCAACTACCCGACTGGATATGTTAGACACTTTTGTAAATGTGATCCAGTTTGTTTGTTTATTTGATTGGGATTTAACGTCATACTCAAGGGTATTTCACTTTGTATTGTCCACTCCACAATGTTCCATGCCTAATTACGGTGGAAAACACACTGTGTAACTCACTTATATACCTGAAGGTCAACAAAATATGTTGTCCATAAATTATAAGCTTACTTCCTGTTTTGTATGAATTGTAGATGTTGTATGGACTGCAAAGTATTTTCAGATCCATGACACCATAATTTAGATAAAATATTGCACCAAATGACTTTCATTTCACTCAGTGCAAAACAGTGTAAATATGTTTATGGATTAAAATTTCAATTTTGGTTCATTTTAAAATATGGTTCTGTCAGATAAGCATGATATGTTAAATGTCAGTATTTGCTGCTCAAATGAAAGATCATCAATTTCATTTAAAAAAAGTTTTGTTGAATATGAATACATGTGAATAATTTTTGTGTCCTTTAGAAAGTGAAGATTAACAGTATTTTCGTTATTTCGGATAACATTTTCTTAGTTAGAACATATACCTGTTCAGAAAATTTTGTGGGTTGAATCCCATCCGGGAATTGAACCCATGACCCTCAGAGTTAGGCACCGAATTGCCAGCAGTAAATGCAGGCTACCCAGACGGGTTTCAACCCACAAAATTTTCTGAACAGGTAGGCTTATATGTTCTAACTAAGAAAGTGTTATGCCAAAATAACGAAAGTACAATGAATACCTAATATTTAAATAATATTCATATAATTAAACATTTTCAAGATATTTTTATTTCTTGCGTTCCAATTGTTACAAAACTGGGTTGAGGATTACCTTGTGTTTTGGACTGAGCCAAGCCATCTGTGGAGGGACTTTGTCAGCAACACGTATCTGCAGATTACAAAAAATAAACATTTTAATAGACACATTTTTAAAGGTTTAACAAATGCATATTTTCCCATATTATTTGTTTGCTGGAATGATGTTTTACGTCGTACTCAAGGGTGTTTCACCTAGATAACGACAGAGTGTCTACTTAACACTGTATACAGCCTTATTACGGTGGAAAACAGTGAGGAAACCTCGTAAAAAACCATGCCCACGATTGCCTAGCCAGAAAATATGACTCGCAAATATACTTGATGGTCGACCCCTTGAACGGTAAATCAACGCAGGTTCAGTTTAGGAAGTGCACTTGCTACCACTGCGCCACGGCTGCGGGCCCCATTTTAATAGAAAAACTTTTAAAGGTAAAAAAGGTGCATATCTTCCCATATTAACAACTTGTTTATAAATGCAAAATGGGTTTTGTATAGACTGATTCAGCTCCATTAGTGGTATGACTTTCTATGACGGCAAGTAGATTTGGATTATGTTTGTGCCCAGGGACTGGTTGTCAAAGCACTATTTAATTTATTTACCGGCTGTAAAACTAATCTAACTACTTAGTAGGCCTGAGTATCTTGAGAAATCTCACGATACAATACGTATCTCGATATTCAACACGATACGCCCGTATCTCGATACACTAATGGTTAGCTGCGTTAAATCGTTGATTTGAGGATACTTTTAAGTTTCCAACCCTTTAAAGAGAGGCTGCTCTATCTT